>JAODVM010347952.1:0-11237 GCA_025400095.1 Phenganax marumi
TTTTATCCGATTTTATGGACGTTGAAAACTTCACTATCCAGTGGATAGTGCTATCCAACTTTCGAACAACCGGCCCCCGATGACCTGCAACATACAACCTACATGGTACATTACAGTTGATCAAAAACTTCGTTGAAATTTCAAAGCAGTATCGGGCTGTTATTGTCATTATGGATTGGTCTTTCATGGACGCGATGTGCGTAATTTTTGAAGTTTCTATCCGAGGAGTTTACTTGGTGTTGAGCAGGATACATCCACACAAATATAGAGGTCACTTTAATTTAGCTTTAGGGATTTACTTATCAACACAAGAGTCATCGACATCAGACAGGAAAACTTAAAAACCGCCAACGCTTTGTTGAATTATTTCCTATGACATGCAATTTTAGTCAAGTTCATATACGGAGGCAATAATTAAGAAGCTAACTTTCGTTATATTTGAATACGAGTGCGACTAAAACGTGCTAGAGAGCTTTTAAGTACGAGTGCAACTACGTACAAGATTCTTCTTTCCCCTATTATACAGCAATATAGTTTACAAAATCTTTTTCTTTTTTCATTGTTTTGTTTGCGAGGTATAGTTTCTCAAACGGAAGATAACAACGAGTTTCTACAGGTTGATTTTCAACAGAAAGATTTCAAAATTTGCAACAAACAGTCCAGGCTTCGGGCAATTACCAAGCAGTATTAGTGGACATAATCCAAATACTTTGGTAAAATTATCACTCGGATAGTTTATCTAATTATTATATTAGCAAAACACTTCACGAGTTTAGGACACAAAGAGATTATGGACATACCGATCGATAATCTCACGAATTTAATAACAATAATTAATTATAGGTCTTGTAAGCGTGCGTGCAAAAAATTTCGGGTGACGCTTTCACCATTCCCTAAGTAGCACCTTGGCGCTCATGTCTTAAGTTAACGCTCAAAATCCTACTTTACAGCAAAACATGCTACACCCTTCGAAGATGCCTTATTGATTTAAATCTATAACCTTGCACTGAACATGGAAACCGCACTACTCTGTAATAACCGTTAATTGGTGTAGTCGTAATATATCATAACTTTTTAAATTCAGTGCGATTCAAAAAACTCTCACACCCAGGCTAACGAAAAAATCGAAGGTCCCACGTTTACGTTTTCTCCCTGTCTCCCCACGCCCAGGCAATCTACAAATATCATCTAAGAATGAAGAAGTCGGTAGTTCAAGTCTAAAGGCAAATTGCGATTGAGCTTCAACCTATAGACGTGGTGTAGGTGTATGGTACAAATCTAAGTCTGTTTTTACAATTCATATAGTGAACACAATGTTCAAACAAATAGTTATTTGCATTAGTAGCGGCACATGAAAAACTTGACACCCAAAGTGGGCTATTTACCGCATTCATCAATTGACAGCGTTGTGTATTCTTATTTACGCAAATCGCATGAGACACTTTGCATCATATTATCGAAGTGACGCACTTGAGATCGCGGCACGCACTCCTTGTTAATTTGCGAGCTGATAATACCAGTTGGCGCGATACACATCGATGTTTATAAAAGAGAAGAATTTTTGCTATGTAGCTCGTTGGCTTATCATAAAAATACTAAGATGTATGTGAATATACAGGCTCGCAGCTCATGCATTCAGCAATAAAATGCACACTCATTTTCTTTTGAGTTAGAAATTTCAAAACTTCAGAGAATCCAAGAAAAAAAAATCGTCTTGAAATGTTTATGATACGAAATCATCGGCATAAGCTATATTCCGTATTTTTTGCACAATTTTCGGTGCGCAGGACACGGTAGACGCTTTCATTACGTCTGACCAGTAAAAACAATACTTTGTACGTCAAACGCGAATAGATTGGCATATTGGCATATACGAATACATGTAATATATATATACACCCATCCGGCTCATATAAAGCTATACAGCTGTTGAATTACAGTGCATCGTGATCTAGGCGATATAAAAATGTAACAAGATCAGGAATACCCGCTGCACGTTTCGTGTGCGCAAATAGTCCGATTAGCTACCAGCCAAGGCAACATTTAATATCGATTTAACCAAATCAAAACTAATGATCAAAACATCCCGATTAAATATACATTATAATTCACAATATTGTACGGAAATTTGAGATCTGTTCAATGGCAATATCCTTCGTAACTAAGGATACAACAGAGACACGGTCTGGAAATTCGGAAAACCAAATATTGACCGGCGATTTTGTAACTGGAACGTCTTTACTGTTCCCAAAACTTTCGCATCTTTGCGTATATCAACATTCGAAGGCATGCTAGGGCAATTTGACTTCAGCACTACCAAATACCAAAGAGAATAACTTCATTACACTACAGAGCAATGTTCTCACCGCGCAATATTTGCATAAACATTAACAGTGTGAAAAAACAAGGGCTCTGATGTAGCCTTGAAACCATATCAACAGTTTAAAACCCAAGCAAGATTAACTCATTACGGTGCAAATTAAAAGATAAACGCGTTCATCTACTAATTTGCATAATATGCGGCGTACGATCAGTACAGCAGCGCACGCATTGACAAAATTTGCGCAGTCTCGCTCAATAAATCGCGCATGGCATGCTATTCCGGTTCTAACCGAGTAGAATTCATCCCTACCTACATGCGATCAAGTTGTTGTAGTAGAAGCTATAACTGTGCTAACTTGTACGGGCATTGCAAAAGCAGCCGGTACCGTTGCTTACCTTTAGTCGATGCGATTTCACTGTAAGAGACACAGAGGGCGATTGCACTTCCAGATTATTTTTCTCAGTATTCACTCGTGTAGGCGAAACTGTTGTGGAGTTGCTATGAAAACAGAGAAGATTGTTACACAGTTTGCAATAGCATGAACATGCGGTACTCCACAAGTTTATCCGTTAAGAACACCTCTTAAATTACTCGTATGTTATACTGCACGTAAGTAAATAAAAAACTTTCGTTCTACAAATGTACATATTCACATTGTAAATTGTTCGCGCTATCGAAAAATAAAGTTCTATGCTGTATCTCTAGTGCGTGATCAAAAAAGTCCACTCGAAATATTAAATTATCGCTGCGGTTTTATGTTTGAAACACGAAACAGGATAGCACATTGAGTTCTAATCGTAAAATCTTGTTTAAAAATCAAATAGCGTAATAAGTGCGCGAGTGTCTTCTTAATGACGATTTAATTTGGTTAATTTCACGTGGATTTTTTTGAAAGTCGTTATCTTTTGCTGAAATATGAAATGATCGTATGCTCTCAGAATGCGGTGTACAAGTTACACTGGCCAACGTCTATTTAATCCAACTAGTGCGATATATGCGCAAAGGAATAGAAAATAAGTTTGGCGCTTACCATAACTTGAAATCACGAACAAACGAGTAGGAAAACAAAGCCAAAAGTACACCAAACGACTTCATCGTTGTGTCAGCGTTTCAAGATAGCAGCAGCCAGAGGAGACAAGCTTAAATGTGACCGTCTGAGCACTAGAGCGTGGTTTTAATACCCAAGCGGTGAGCCCACCCTTAAGTGATTTCCTTCGCCGATTCGCAGGTCAACCAATAAGCTTCTGCTTTGCGCTGTTGCTCGCTTTACGCGCGCGGAATTCAACCAGCTGCGTCTACTGGTCTTGTTTATTTGCGCGCATGGCGTCCGGGGAACGCGCTCTCCAAAACAAACGAAAACAGCACCGGGAAGTCTGCCCGCGTAAAGGCTTTCTCGCAATCAAAAGTCGGCTGTATTTGCGACGCATACACCGACAGTAAACACTGCTCAGTGCGTGTAAAAGCAAGGTGACGAAATGCTGGTTTATAGAAGGGCATAAGGTGACGACGTTGTGTACGTGTAAATACCATGGCAGCGCACAGATGTTGACTGCCCGCGTTCATCTCGCTAGACATATCGCAGATTGCACAACCAGACCATTGTCTGTGGCTATCTAAAGCTTGTTTAAACAAAACTGATGTATTATTACGGCATACCACAAACGTTTGCAAATACCTAGTGCAGACAACATTTGCCTAGCATCACTTTCAACAGTGCTGATGGATAGTAAGCTTACTACTCATATCGCATTTCACGGTGTGAACTTGATGTGAGAACGTTTTTGTATCAACTCTGTTTTTTGTGCAACCAGTAAAAACCCAAATTGCATCGAATCACACGTATTAAAAACAGGTGATGACACAATAGAATAGTTTAGTCGACTTTTTTCCGCAAAAAATTCCAACATTACTTCTTTTTAAAGAATTCGCTTTTGGAATTCCGTTCCGCCATATATCCTTTACTTGAGAAACAAAAGACTTGGTTATGTAAATGGAGAAAAAAGACAAAGTAGAGAAATTAGGTGGAAAAAATTTGATTTGCATGCTTTTATAAGGGCAACATGAATTTCTGAATTTGACAACAATACCGCTGGCACCACTCTGTGGGGCTTACTGAAACTTTGACTATTCCTCAATCGCCAAATCCAAGTGACCGTTGCAAGAACTCTGTACTAGCCAATGGTAGGCCAATGCAATATCACTCTTTATTCTTTGCCCTTCAATTAACCACTATATGCAATCCTACCTTCCATCATTTTCCTGCCAAACGTAGATCGTGGGTTCACGATGCTGTACGTGATAATTTCGCGTTTTCCATCTAGCGTACCCAGCATTCATTGGGCTCAACTGGGACAATCTAAAATATATGTTACCTGTCAGTTATGCTGTGATGTGTAGTAGTCTTAGCACGACTCGTAAAGTGATAACTGAAGTTTCAGTTTTGAACACACGAATCGAGTTATATTTTCATCCACTGTATCATAATAGTCATAGACTTAAGGTCATGTTAGTCCTTGCAACTTGCAATGCAATTCTACGTTTGAGAGATGTAAAATTGGCAAATACGAGAATATCACACTCCGCTGACTCCGCTGATATTTTCGAACACTCTCGCTAAATCAGGAAAAATCGCATCGTGTAACAAAGCCTTTTATACTGTAAATTCTATAGAGTAATCAAAGAGCAGTTCACTAGTGCGGTTATATATTTAAGTTAATACCATCCAAACAATGAGGATATTATATAAGCATCAGTTTGTGGATACACCACGTATATTTATTTATGTTTATATTGTTGTTTGCGCCATGCAAAATTATAAAAATCTTATTAATAAGGATACTATTGACAGTTCATCCTCTTCTGACTGCAAAATATTATTAAGAAGTTTTTCGCTTGAATTCTTCCAATGCATAAAACAAATTTATCAACTATGCACAGCCAGGTGTTTATTTTAAACTTCGACTGCGTTTTTGGATCCACCGTTTTAAAATACATGTTTGTATTTTCGCAACTTTCTAATGACAATGCCATTCAGTCGTTGTTTAACTTCTGAATTTTTAGCTTGACTGACTTATTATATTTCTCAGGAATACCGTATTCCCCTTGTCAATCCATTTTTTTTCATCATTTTCTCTCGAGTGACTGTTCCATCAATTTATGCGGGGTTTTGGTCAGCAACTACTTTATTTGTTTTCTTATCTTTTAATTGGTTTTTTTTAGCTGTTCAACATAGCTTCAAGCTCGTAAAAACGTCAAACTAGAATACATGCTTTTTCAAATTTAAAGTTTTTGTAACAGCAAGAATTTCCAAAACGAAAATTTGAAAAATCTTTTCGCGCCAAAAGTGCTTTTGAAAGAAATTCAAAGTCTTGAGCCAGCGATTTTTTCCTGGGATTCTGGCAATACTTCATGAGAGATACAGGCATTCAGCAATCGTCAAGATTATTTTGCTACTCTGCGCAAATGTCGTCGCAAGTGTCGCTATCTTTTACTGCATAAGCTGTTCAGATATGTCTGCAATCATTACATGTGTGCTGAAGCTAAGCGTTGGATTATTGTCGGACAAGATTCGCCAAAAAGCGGCGGGAAAATTGGGGGAAAGCGGCGATTTGACAGACGAAAGATGTCGGCAAATAATTATACGAGAATTGGACGATATAAAATCGACGTTGGATGCCTTGATTAGAAAGGATTTGTTGAGCAGCGTCGAGTTCTTTCGAGATGGGATGACCTACCTTGAAATGGCGCTTCAAAACGCGAGTTCAATTACAGCAGCTAGGAATAATATATCAACTTTTGGGGCATCCTCCCTGAGCGCCTTGGGCGAAGACCTGGGAAATTTGAATATCGCATCAGGCGAGAGATTCAAAAAGGCCCGAGAGAAATTTAAAACTGCTGGAGAAGAAGCAACGAGGGCATTCAGTAACCCAGCTTCAAGCATGGAAGACAAGATTCTAGCAACGAAACTCCGAGTTATTTGTGCAATCCTTGAAAGTTTTGATGATATTCGTGCTGCTGTTAAGGCGACAGTCATGTACGTGGAGAGACTTCACGACCTCCCTGCTATTCAAGAATCGTTTTCAGTCTATTTGGACGGTGGCTTCAAATCAATATTCAGCAAGACCAAGCGACTCGAAATTGTGCAAGCTGTTGCGATCATCAACTTGGAACTGTATGACTTTGCCAGGATGTCAAGCCCTTTTCGTATAGCTTTTGCTGGTGTCAAAGTGGTGCCTCGCTGTTCAGTTGTGACCAGCGAAGGTGATGTCATCATTCTAAATGGAAAGGCCACCATTTTTGTTTTCTTTTCTACACCTGCTAATGCAAGAGAGCTGCATAGGAAGTTTTGCTCATTGCCAACAGAAGACCAGGAGAAAATTGGATTTGCTATCGAATCGATGGCCATTGATGCAGAAGATAATTTGTATGTCCTCGGCGTTTGTCAAGGTTACAGAAAGGAAATTGATGAGCATATCGTGTATGTGTTTGATTCTAAAGGAGTCCTCAAAAACAGAACTCCATTAGTCTTTCTTACTTGCCACCAGGTATTCTTTCTTAGAGCTTCCATTGCTGTTAACAAGCGCGGGCAAATCGTTCTTGATAGCACAGCTAGGGAGATCTATATTTTTGATCATGATGGGCAATTGTTATGCAAATTTTTACAGGAAAGTAGATTTTTGAGCACTAACTATCTAGCGATCTCAGATGTTGACGAGATCATCACTGCAAGATTTGATCAGAGGATGGTATATGTTCACACGGCAGAAGGCAAATACAATCGAACATTTCTGGCACCACAAGATCACAAAATAGCTGGGATTGCTTTTAGCCATACCACAAAAAGTATTATTTTGCTCACCAGCACCACCTCAAACGTACTACCCCCCTACTGCTTGTTGAGTTACGGTCCAATGACTGATAAGCCGTTAGTGTTACCATTGAACTTTGGCAAGTTGAGTTCAAGTTGTCATCTTACATCGCATCCGACTGGTTTTGTTGTTCTAGTTATGGACGATAGCGTTCTTTTCATAGAATGATAAAAGACTCAGAAATTTCTACGACGTGGTCAGAATAAAGAATACATAGATTATTTGCGCGCAGGCTACGAATAAACCGTTTGATGAAGTTATGAACTGCAGGCTAAAATGTTCGTAAATAATGGAATCGCAATAGGTAAAATGTTTGGCTAGCTGAAATGCAACGAAAATATAAACATACCTTTGCATATGAGATTGATAAATTTTCATGAAGCCAGATCTGCCTGAATTTCATTGAAGGCATTTGTTAACTTCTTGATTCTCATTTCCAAGGATTTCTTGCTTGATGCTGCTTCTTGCAAAATTTGTCTCATTTCATCCTCAACTTCGTTAACCTTATACAACATAAATTATTTCACGAGAGTTTATTTTCATAAGTTTGCTGAATGTTTATAGTTACCGCAGAACAAATTCACGAGCAAGTGAAATCGTCGTCGAAAAAAACTTAATTTGTCATTCACACGAGCAAGTGAACAGGGGCCGGTTATTCGAAAGGTGGATAGCGCTATACTTTGGATAGTAAATTTTTCAGCGTTGATAACAGTGGAGAAGATGTCAAAACTTCCATTTTGGTCAACGATATAGATATTCGAGAGTTTAATCTATCGATATCACTCGTGATTTTATATTATAAGAACGATCAATGGAAAATATTACGAAGGTTACAAAAAATCCCTATTCAGTGGATAACGCTATCCATCTTTCGAACAACCGGACGCTGGTCAAGAAACTCGTCAAGGAATACACCAATTCGACAAATTGGTCCGTGAAGTCTGGGAATGAGTTTGGGGGTGACAGTTATTAATAAAAACATTGTATAGAATTCTTTTATCACAAAAAATTTTTGCTAAGCGTAAATATGGGGTCAAAAAACATAACAAAAACAATTGGTGCCAAGAAATAGTACCTAGACAGGTTTTGTATCTATAATTTTCACCCCCAAACTCATCTCCAGTGTAAAGGCTAGCATTGCTGCCTTCCAAGCTCCACACGGACTGGTTCGTCGAAGTGGTGCAATGGCAAGAAAATCTTGTTCATTATACACCGGAGAAAGTGACCGCGATAAACATTTGTTGAAACTTACGACGCACCTTTTGATTTGACTGGCTAATAATTTGCTCTTTCTCCCTCGTCATTCGATCAATTTCACGTTCATAAACTTCTTTTTGTTTCTCCAGTTGCTTGCGAAACGCGTCATCGCAAGAATGAAGCTTTTCGATTGCTAAACTGAGAGATGCGAGCGCAAAAATATTATAATATACTTATTAAACTAACTAGGTACACAAACTACATTATAATAATTTATCTGTTGCAAAGTTCCGCTTGATTCATACATGATTTCATCAGAAATTTCACCAAAATTATTTTCACGCGAAAAAAGGATTGACCACCGCGAGACAAAGGATAGTTTTTCTTGCGTTTCATGCTAATCATTATGAGATTATCAAACTTACTTTCAATGTTACACATAGATGAAACTTGTAGCCATCCCAGCCGACAATTGAACCCGAATCTCCAAATTGGCGCATCGGTGCTCTGACCACTGAGCTACTGAGAAACGCAGCGGAAATGGCCAGAACTACCACATATGGTGCAATGCCACTTACACTCAAGCAGAGACCTCTACAGCGTAAGGCCTGTTTTCCACTAGGCGGGATTTTTCGAGCGAAAAATAAACCGAGCAACGTGATTTGCTAGCAAAATAATTCCCCGAGAAAAAGTCGAAAGCAAGCCAATCATGTCGCTAGATTTAGTTTTCGCTCGAACAAATTCGCGTAGTGGAAAGCCGCCTTCGGAATTGGGACAAAGCCGCCATTTTCGTTTCTACTTGAAATGCTACTATTTACGAAACAACAGTGAATCGGCTCCGTGGGTGACAAATATTGAAACTAAATCGTTGACACCCGCTCTTTTGCCATGATTTTAATGGAGGTCAGTGAAATGGATTACTGTTTATCATATGTTTGCCAAAATACCCTGAATCAGGAGAACAATAGATGTTCCAACTCTTACGCAACAGATGGCTCTGCACTCAAGTCTCTCACAATAGGCAAACATATCAATTACCAAACGTCAAATATATTTTCTCTCCAACTGAGACAAACTTACTTTCCTGCCTTCACTGCTTTGTTTTTTTCTTCAATTAATTTCTTTTCTTTCGCATCAAACTGATCACGCATCTCTTTAACTTCCTGTTCGAGACGACCAATCAGATCGCTTCGTTCTTGCCACTTGCTTTTCAGTGATCTGAAGAATTCCAGCAAAAGAGAGTAGTTGCAGGGATACAGCCGTATACTGCTGCAGCACTGAGCTAAGATTTGAGCAAAGATTGTGAAGAGCCGAATGAAAAGACTTCTTTTTACCCATTTTAATAGAGAAGTGAGCGATAAAAACTTAAGCCTGGTTTCGATATAGTCGTAAACGTCGTAAAGGCAGAGTCACGATATCTCTCAACGGCCGAAATATTCTATTTTCTTGGCAGTATATCTCAAAGAATACATGCATGTTCTCCACTGATAGTTGCTTTGCTAATGATTTGTTTTAGAACGCTATATTTCCGATGTTTAAAGAGTTCGTGACTCTATCTTTACGACGTTTACGACTATATGGAAACCAGGCTTTAACACGACGTTTCGATGTCATCCTAACATCAATTTCAGGTGAATAAGACTAAATAAACATACCCTTGACAAACATAACCTTAGATTTTACGACAAATACCGTATTTACTCGATTGAGCGCCGCCCTCGAATGAGCGCCGCATTTGAGATTAAATTTTTTTAAAGAGCGCCGCCCCGAATGAGCGCCGCGCAAGTTATTTTTAATTGCGGCGCTTAATAGAAGCACCGTCAGAATCGTTGAAAACGCTAATACAAAACAACCGTAAATCTTAAATCAACCTCGGAAATTTATTTTCTTGTATTACAAGGCTTTTTAGTTCAAACTTCTTTATATTATTGTTAAAAGTTATTGTTATAATTCACAAGTAAAAGATTTTTTAAAGAGCGCCGCATCTGAAGTTCTGAAAATTTAAAGAGTGCAGATACGGTAGTTTATTTATTTGCATATAGAAGGGTATGTTTACTTAGGATTATTCACTTGAAAATGATGTTAGGATGACATGGAAACGTTGTGTTAACTTTTTATCGCTCACTTTTCTAATACACTGTGAAAAACATTATAATTATAAAGTTAGTAGTAGAATTATAAAAATTTATCAACGCTTTCTTTACACTAGCTGAAGTTGTGCAGTGCTATGCAAATTCTTCTAGAAGTTAATTCAAACTTAATGCTCTACCTTTTGGCCTCTTCGCACTTTTCTAGCTCACTTCGGACAGCGGATAGTTCATCTTTTAACTCTTCCTTTCGTTGAACCAGCGTTTCATTCTTCTCCTACAATTCCAAGTCAGAGTCATGGTATTTGACAGTCAGGTGACCTTGGTTCTGTATGCGCTCACCTGTGACTTGCATTACGAGGGACGTAGCTATCACTCGAAAAATAGCGTACGAAATTTTTTTATAGATTGTAAGGTTATCGTGATTTTAAAGATTTTTAGAGATTTCTAAAGATTTTGGAGATTTTCAAGATTTTTTGTGATTTTTTTGAGATTGATGTTTTTGCTTTCTAAAGACTTTTAGAGATATTTGCGGAGTTATTAAAAGATTGTTGAAAAGGTGTACGATATTATTTGAGTGGAAAGCCGCTCGTTGCATAATATACCTCAAGGTCTTGGTTTATATCATGTTGCCGTTCCAATTGTTCTTCCAATTCTTGCAATTTATTCTTCTCATTTTCTTTAATCTTTTCACGTTCCCCATCACGTTCACTTAGATTCTTTATATCAAAATACCAATAAGGAAAAGTACATCAAATGTGT
>JAODVM010348061.1:0-11237 GCA_025400095.1 Phenganax marumi
GATTGTCTGAGCCCCCTGCTGTTCAATATGTGTTTTAACACCTTCATTCAACACATTAACGCCGATAAGTACCGTCAATTTGGTTTTTCACTTAATTTCCTCAACCGGCTGCACTGGTTCCAGTTTGCTGATGACGCAGCCGTGATCACTGGCTTAGAATCTGAAAATCAACATCTTTTAAATCGTTTTTCAATCTGGTGTCAATGATCGAAAACGCTAATCCGAGTTGACCTACCTGGTAGTCGAAGTCCCTCAATAATAACTGGTGATATATACAGACCAGATTTACTATAATAATTACTCCCAGTAATACTCTCTATATCGTGGAACTTACTGTTGGATTTGAATCTAACCTGCGCAACATCGTAGAACGAAAGAAATCTAAATATGTACATCTAAGAGAAGACCAAAAAGAGCACTTTACGTCCGTCCAATTTATAAATTTGTTGATTAGTTCTCTTGGTGTATTTGACAAAGAATGCTTCACTTTCGTAAAACTGTTAGATAATCCGGGCTTGGATAAAAAGCACCAACACTACTGCGTAACAAAAACTATGTCCATTGCAGTTAGAACGACGTACTATATTTTTTGCTGTAGAAACAAAGAGTGGACCAGTCCCGAACTATTAAACTTTTAATATCTTCCGCTAATCTTTATGTGTTTGTAAATAGTTTATAACACCAAAAATTTTAGATTCATGTAGCCAATTGTAAGTTACCTGAAAAGTGAGATTTGCAATTATATATAGGAAAAAATTTTAATAAAGTTTCCATTATTATTATTATTATTATTACTATTATTTACCACTTATTTACTCGCGAAAAAATAGCAAATCACTTCAAAGAAAATTAACTGGCCTTTTTAGTCGATTTTTATGCTAATTTTGAAATCAAATTCCAGTAAAAACATTTATATCTCGCCCGTGCAATATTAAGTGAAAGATCAGGCGCCGTATATTAAAATTTAAGTTTATGCTTTCTTAAACTCTAGACCTTATTTGAAATTCACAACTGGTAAATCTTTTACATTCTCATTAAACCAAACAGCGATATACTATTTTTTGAGACACCCCGTGTAATTTTTCATGTCTCCACTGTGGTGTGGTGCATATTCGATTATTTAACAGCATTATACCTTAAAAACAAAACATTTTGACTGTGCAGTTTAATCTATTTCATCAGTACTTTATCATGGCCTACCAACCAGAAGCTAACCTAAGTTTTGACTTTTGCAACAGCTTTGTCAATACTTTTCTGCAGGTTTCAAAACGTCTTCACTCTATGTCACTGTCCTGACTACTACAGTAAAAGAGCATCAAGGTATACTAACTTTAAAGTGAAAACATATCACTGTTGATGAAAAGAAATTCCCATTGCTGGCATAGAACCACATTGAAATAAGCACTGCACCGAAGCTGTGGCACTTATATTGAATGTGTGGCGCTGAATCCAGGGCAGCACTTATTCGAGTAAATACGGTGCTTTTAGAAAAAGGATAGAGGGTGAATTTTTCCTTTAGCTTCCATTTGTTGTTTGATTGTGTTGGCTGTTGGTTTTGTAACTTTGGCTTATTGAGTCTTTCTCTTCTCCATTTTCAGTGGAAGTTGTGCTATCTTGGAACATTCTTAGTTAATAGATGGCAACTTGGCTTGAAAAGTCCATCTAGAATTGCTAAGAATTTCCAGACCAGAAGCCAGAAATATATCAAATCCTTTTTTCTAAAATATTCTTCTTTAGTTATTTTGTTTCTGGAGAACCATGGGACTATGAAATATGCAATCAGTGCAAAGCCATTTTGCACTACACTTTATTCTTTTAGATATTCTGATTGCTGCACAGTTTTGCCATTGCTTTTACCATTGAAGAACATCAAATCACGTTGGATTTGGTGTTTGTTTTGGATTTGGTTGGATAAAATTTTGTGTTACTTACTTTGTATTGGATTCATATAGAGAAATTACACAACTTGTCATGTTTGGATCAGAAAAGTCAATCCAGTTCGATGCACATTTCTGTTTGATGTCCATATACAGAAGACTGTAGTGCATGTTTCACAAAGCCTCCATGGCAAATATCCCTAGCTGCCTCTTTCCATTTTAGTTTGAATGTGTGAGCATGTCTTTCCTTTGTACGTTCTCCAATGATTAGGTATAGCTGGTTCTTTCATGCACCTTAGAAACTGACTTATTCCAATGTTATTTTGCAGGGCGAAATTTGCTACCTTAGAATAACCATGGTTAGCTGATGACCAAGCAAATTTCAATCTGTCTTCATTGCAGAACTCCGGAGGACTTTAAGAAGCTTGTAACCAATTATGCTGCTTACTGTTTGAAAATAATTTTCGATTTCCTCGTATGTATTTTCATCAGTCAGATTGTGGACGTAGCAACCATTCAATATAAAAGCATGACACAGTCCATTCTGCCTTTTCTTGGAGTAGCTTTTGCTCACTAGTATTTTGTGGTCTGTGGGGAAATGTATTTTCATCAGTCAGATTGTGGACGTAGCAACCATTCAATATGAAAGCAGGACACAGTCCATTCTGCCTTTTCTTGGAGTAGCTTCTACTCACTAGTATTTTTGTGGTCTGTGGGGAAATGTATTTTCATCAGTCAGATTGTGGACGTAGCAACCATTCAATATAAAAGCAGGACACAGTCAATTCTGCCTTTTCTTGGAGTAGCTTTTACTCACTACTATTGTGTGGTCTGTGGGGAAATTGTGCATGGCATAAGTTTGTGTACAATCCGATGGTTTTACTAAGTACAAATTATGTGTTTCTATAACATTCCACCTTTGGTGAAATGTGTATTTTGGGTAGTGTTTCTGGTAGTTAACTGTTCAGAGTTGAATATTGTATAATATATTATCACTTTATCACTTTGTTTATCACTTTGAGTTAATTGCAGAACTTTTTGCGAATGAACAGGCATTTTTGTTAGTTTCGGGTAGATATATATCTACTTGCTACAATTACAATGCACATATGATATGATATGATAACATTATTAGTTATCCCTGTTAGGGCTTTTCATTACCAATTTATAATATTAACCTATCCTCTCAACTTTGCGTGTAGGAGGAAATGGGAGCGCCTAGAGAACACCAATAACTTCATGCAGAGTAGTTAACAAACTCTTTTTATATGAGAAACTTCGTGCTGAGAATCAAACCCACCACCTCCTTGGGGGGATGCGCATTTCCTAGCGATTGTGCCTTTGACGTTATCAAGTAGACGTTGAAATTAGTATCTAAAACACTAAGAGGTATAGATTTCCCCAATAGCTAGCATGGTTTATATTTTTTACATGTTGTATATTTCTATTTTATACCAAACTTCAAAAAAAAATCATTGCCATAATTTCGTAGCCAAACACACGATTACTTGTAGTGTCTGCATATTTAAAGTTCTGATGTGCATTCAAGAATTCACAAAAAATTCCATTATACAGATTAGCACGATTAAAGATTGTATGCACTGTTTCAGCAAAAATAAGCTAGTGCATTAGAATTATATGTTCAATTTACTAATTGAATTAGTACATATTCATGTTTAAATTGTTAATTTATACTGTATCTTTCACAGGATTTTCTTATGTTCTAGCTGGGTATCAAATGTTCTCCGGAGGCATCCATACGTTCCCAGATTCGTTTAAGTAACGGCCAAGGTGGCAAATATACTGGCTGTGTTCCTCTCCAGTACCTTTGCAGAAAAAACGCTCTTTTTTAGTGCAATATTCACAAATTGTTTCCTGGACGAAATCCCCCAAAAAAGGATGAGCAAACGTGCAGTTATGTGGGACAGCCTTCTTTGTGGTGTGACTGCGACATACAGAAGATTTTGGTGCACATTTTACTAACGCTCCATGGTGAACTTTACCTCCTTGTTCCTCCATCCATTTTGGTGTGAATGTTCGTTGATGTCCACCCTCTACACGCTTTCGAATGGTATGGAATGGCTGTCTCTTCCACTCTCCTTCTGTGACATATTGGTTGGTGTATTTTGTTTTTACAGCCTTTTGAATCTTTTTCTTTTCCAGTCTGGGTTGTGCTGCTTGCGAAAAGGTTTGGTTAGACAGTAAGTGAACAGATTTCAAAGGCTTGTCTTCGATGCGTGACTCCTGGGAACTTGAAGAAGCTTGAGAATGACCAACATCTTTTTTCTTCTGAAAATCTTCCTCAATGCCTTTGTATGTGTCTTCATCTATAGGATCGTACGCATAGGGGCCACTCAGCGTGAAACCAAGACAAAACCACAGCTCATCTCTGCTTTCTTTGGGGTATCTATCGTTGTCAAACATGATTTCAATGCCTGCATACTTTAAAACACCTTTTCTACCCAAAATCTTTTCTCCACAAAGTCGCTCCAATTTTTGAAACAACTCTCGGCTACGCCAAAAGTCTAACTTATGTTCAACACTCTCTGGAGAAACTTTATGTGAGGAAAGTATAGCATTTAAACCAATGCCTTTTCCAAGCAAATATTCTGCCCCTGACTTTCGATAACGCTCCCTAAAGTGAGGGCCGCAGTTTCTGCAAAAGTCGGCTGATTGTTTAACCATTTCGACATTCGATTTTAAGCTTCCATTTGGAATTGGAAAATGAATCATATAGTTGAACATGTGGTACCAAAGGGATTTGGGGTAGTGCTTACCCCAAATTTGCATGTGTTGAAGCAGCTCGTCAACATCGACCTTCACTTCCAAAGCAGCTCTAGCACAAACAGACATCAAATCACGGCTCACTGGGTTTTTGGAAATTTCATTTTTCAGAGATGTGTAAATTTGCAAAATAACTTCATGTGGAAGATTTTTCCATGTACCGTACGGTGTTTCATCATGTTTATACAATAAGTCGTCAACAATATCTTCCTTGGAGGCTGCTGTGTTATCAATTCTTTTATCTCTTTGAGTCACGCTGTAGAATTTTCTTCGAATAGTTATTCCCCTGATCTTGGCGTTGATAAGCTCTTGTTTTTCATGCTTTTCATATTGCCTTTTACGAAGCTTTAATTCTCGAAAAAATTCATTAAGATGCGGAACAACCGTGTTTACTAGGGAAATAAAGTAACGAAGATCATCTTCAGTTAAAGTTTTTTTGAGGTCATCTGGATGATTACCATGTGTAATATAGTTCTTGAAACTCTCATCTGGACCCACATTGCTCTGAGCAAAACAAGAATGGGTTTTAAAAATTTCCAGAAGTACAATTATTGTTTGCATTTTCCCAACCATAGCATGCAAATAACCATTTGGAGATTGCAGGGCATTGTCATATGCGTGAATGCCTTTCTTGGCGGTGCTGATAGCTTCTTTCATGACTTTTTTGGACTCTTCATTGTTTGCGGTATTAACTTTAGCATGTTCATAAAGATCTCGAAGTTTGACTTTAAAGAAGGTTGCTTTAGTCACAAGATGATTTACAAAGGATTTCTGCAAATCAATAGCATGATCAATAACTTGATGAGCAATAACAAAACCATTTGCTGTGGAGCAATCTAGATTTCGGTCTGATAGTTGATGCTCCTTATTTATTCTTGTTACCAGATCCTTGATTTCTCCTGAAATCTCTTTCATGCCAATTTCGTAAGCAAACAATCGTGCTATTTGTTGCCATATTCGAGCTTTGTGCTGAATTGTATGAACGTTTTCAATAAGAGTAACAAGCAGATCAAGAGCATTTAACACATTGGATGGCTCATTTGAAGGCATAGTTGCCGTGACTAAAGCAGAGTACCTTGTCTGTACTTCTAAAGAGTCAAGCTCATCTTCACCACTGATGTCATCAACAATGATGTCTGTGTCATTGATATTTTGCGAGGAGCTTTCTGATATCTTCTCACGATTAAGAAATACATTTACTGTGTTGTTAATTAGATAGCTTTTTGCAAAGGCTTTTCCGGTATTCATCTCTTTCACCAACATTTTAGCTGTCTCGATGAAATTCATTTCACATTGCACAACTTCTCCAACAAGAAAATGTGCTGGTCTCCATCCATGGTAGCCCTCCTCCTCACTGTAGTCTTCAAGTAGAAGTCCTCCAAATTTGTCATGAATTTTCTCGATTTGGTTCATATCATCACCATTTAAGCCGTCGTGAGCGTAGAGGATATCAGCAACGCAAGGATGTGGGTATATCGATCGCCCTTTGCTGTAGTAATCAAGTAGGCAACAAAAACGGAGAATATTTTTGTATGCAACTTTTAGTGGCTGATTCATAACGTTATGAGAAATTATGTCATGGATGTGGTCTAACAAGCGCTTTTTAATGTTGCTGTACTCACGTCCAAAGAGCTGTAAGCCAAGCCATATAAACCTTTTTTCCCGTTTCATTTTTTCAACTGCAGCATCTTTTTCATGCTCATTCTTGTCTATATTTGCCAAAATCTTTTTCACTCTTTGTATTTCTTCATCATCAAGTTGGCCCAGCTTTAAACAATCATCTTCATTTCTTTTCTCCAGTTTCATTGCTATTGGTATTGTATTTAATAGAACGCATTTTGAATTTCTTCTGGACAACTTGGCACGCAGACTGTCAACCTGGCGTTCAGGGAAGTTGTCCACAAGTACTAAAACAGGTGGTATTATTCCTTGACCAGTTTCATACCCAAACCTTTCGAGCTCTTGAATTTGATGGTCTGTGTTTTCACTGATGGCTTTCACCACAGCACATCTGTATTCATCTTTTCTATTCCATAGCATCCTTCGTCCAAGAGTTGTTGCTCCAGAACCAGACTCATAACTCAAAGTGACAATCTCTACGTGATTTGCATCTTCTGAGGAATCTGTTGACAAACGGTGTAGAGCACGATTGATTTCCTTTGTCAGAGCAGTTGCAAGTGTGCGTTCGATATCATCGTGATTGTCTAAATTCAACTGTTTGATGACTTCGCCTTTGTAGAAATTATCTTGTGCTGCTTTTACTTCTTTCATTGAACTTGATAATTTTGGTTTTGGAAAGTAGACCTCGAGATCAGTCAAAGAATTTATTCTCTTGTTAAGAATCGGTTTTCGTTTCCCGTTCCAAAACGGAAGTTCAGTAGTTGCGTCAACATCTTGGTAAGCAACGTCACCAAGCATTTCCTCAACCGCGACTCGAAGAAACTCGAGCGGAAAGCCAAATATTGAACATGAGCCTTTCAAATCTTTGCGAACATCTGGTTGCAACAACTTTGTCAACTCCAAGCCAATGTCTTTTTTCTCGGAAAGGATAGTAATGCATTTATTGGCATTTTTGCCAATTATGCTCACACATGACTCAATAATATCAACCATTTCTCTCAAATTGTTTTCAGTGAGCAGGAGAAAGACACAATGGATACGACCACTTGGTGCTTGTTCGTAATATGACGACATAGCTCGATAAAGGCAATCTTTTGAGTTGTGAATCCATAAGCTATCATGCATAGCCTGGTCTCTCAGTATCCATGTCGTGCCACGTGTTGACCTTTCTTCAGTTTCCTTAAAATCTCCAAGCTCTTTTATGGTGACAGGTGGAGAGTCACTCGTTTTATTCAGAATAAAGTACAATCCGTCATTCTTTGTTTTTGAATCAAAAAGATCAAAAACAGCCATCCATGGTATAGCCTGAAGAAAGGCAAGAGAATTGTTCCCCCGGTACTCTGCTGGGGTCTTATTTGCTACCAGTATATAGTCATTCTCTTTTGAATTGAGTTCACGCAGGCTCTTATGGACATCATTGTTGAACTGGCGTATATCCACTGCCTCTATAAATTGATCAATGTAGCGTTTGACTCATAGCATTGGCTTTATTTGGTGTGGGAATAATTTTTGCCTAAAGCAAGCATCCTAAGGTTTCTATGCTGTTCTGTAATCGTTAAACACTTTCCTGAAAAAAGGGTAAGCATGGTTTTTTGTATTTTCTCAAGATGCTCGTAAGATCAGTTACGAGCATGCAGATAATACGTCTGGAAACAGTCTTCTTACCTTCGCTTGGCATCTGTTGTAGCTTTCTTTTTTTGTTCTCAGCTGCAAAAAGGAATACAAAAAATCATTGGGCTCAGTAAATAGTAAATATTAAGGCAAGAATTAGAAACACTGTGATATACTTTGGGTGTCACCAGACTACTAATTGTCATACGTCAACTGTAGAGTTTATCATTCAATATAGGAGGATACTCTGTCACAACACATATCTTATGCTTTCTCTATTAGCTTACAGACGATTGTTCAAATTGCATTAAAGGCTGCTTTTTGCTAACATGTACATGTTAAGTAAATTGTAATAAAAATTGTCTTTCAAACAAACACATGAACAAGAAATGTAGCTTTTTAAATCATTATGTATCTATCAATTATCATATTTCGAAAAATGCAAAAGTTGAAAAGATCTATAAAATATTTGTAACAGAGAAAATATGCTTCTATGCCACCTGCTTTTATGTTTTTGAGAGAGCTAATTTTAGCAGAGATGTCGGATATTAGATACAGATATATTATTAAAGCAAGATATGAAGGCAGGTGAGTGCTGAGGTGATAACAGTTTGGAATGGTGCGAACCTTTGCGGGCCATCACTTTATCGTACACAGTGCACTTCAAAAACATCACTTCGAGATCAAAATTATCGCGTCACCCCCCTCAGTCCCCATGTCAGGCCGCCTTAAGGTTACGTGTTTTTGGGAAACGTGGTATTTAGGTGTGTTCAAGCAATCACTGTTAATAGGTTCAGTTTTCAATAATCAAAAATGATTTTGATAAATGGTATAATTGTCTAATCATATTTTGCAAACTAGGGGTGGGTGACCACAACTGTGCAAGTCAATTACTGTGAGCCGTTTTTCACCTAACCCACCCTGTCAACTTTTCCTATGGAAGGAAACTGCAGTACTAGGGGAACACGCATGACTTTTGGCAGAGTGTTGGCTTTGCTCTTTCACTTAACGACTGGGTTTGAGTCTCCTAGTGACAGTTCCTCACTGAGTTTTCAAACGCACCACCTTAAAAGTGAAAGGCAAGTGTGGTAACCACTTTACCACCAATTAAAGCCCTATTAAGCGCAGTTTTGGCCCAGAAGGTCATAGCCATTATCATCTAGCTGTTTCTACCCTAAGTGAACAAAGCTTAGGAAATGCTCAAAAATGCGACAATTTCGCTACCAACAGCGCAATCTATTGCAGTTTGTTGGCAGCCCAATAATTAGCTTTCACTTACACACCATTCAGTTGTGTGATGGTGAAAATGTTCCGGTCATACCTTTCCATTCGTTATACATTTGGGACAGTGGTCTTCCAATCTGGCTTCTTGTGTTGCTGCTTTTTACTGACTCGGTTCCTCCACATGTTCTAAAGCATGCAACTTCGATTTCTTTTTTCACTGTGAACAAATCGTGTAGCGCATATCTTTCTAAAGATTGTTGTGGAGAAAAACAATACAACAATGCATGAGAGCCTAATAGTGAAATAAGCACTCAAAGAAAAAATGGAAAATATCTAGATTTTGTTTTTCCTTCAATTCATACACTAGTTCACTCATGCTGCTACTCTCTACTATCAGCTGGTGTTCTATATTCTTGGATGAGGCTCAAACGTGTCATTAAAATATTTTACTGCAAGCAACCATTCCTTCATTGTAGAACACTGCTAGAGTATTTTCAGAAGGGTTTGAAATAAAATATGGAAACTAAGATAAATATTTCATGAGAATCGCTGGCCTATCCCTTACTTTTTTCGTCTTCTCTTTTTTTTCTCCATTCTAGAACATAATATACCATGTCTTTACACGCTTCCCAATCTCGCTGTACATCTATTTCAATGACATAGCCATTGGTTTTTGACTCACAAATAACACGAACAAAATAGATATTGATACACTTCATTTCTCCTCCTTTTGTCATACTACCACCTTCACTTTTGATATGATCACCTAACATACTTTGAAATGCTTTGCAGATATCGTCCTTCAAGTCCTCCACATCCAGTCCAATGACCTCTCCGTGTTTATAATCAGTTTTGTCATCAATTGAGTCTCCGATACCGAAATAGATTGTTCCAGGCTCTGGTCCTGCATTTAGAACTCCACACACAAAAAGTCTTGCCTTTTCCATAATTTTCCATGGCAATTTTTGTGGTTTTTCTTGAGAAAACGCTTTGAATTCAATTACATGGTTCTCATGTATGTCGAAAAGTACGCTTCCCTTTTTATAGCTATGTTTTTCAGCAGGCTCTCCAAATGGTCTTCGAGCACCTTCAAACAAAAACATCTGAAAAAATTAGATTATAAACATATGCTACTGAGCAGATTGCAGGCTACAGAATCAGGTGATAAACATTTGTTCTATTTTCTAAAACTCATTAAAAATTCATCAACCAAAAACAAAAGAAATCAATATTTCATCAGTACCTTGAAACTGGAGGAAAAACTGTCACGGGGTCACCAGGCTGGTTATGTATTCATTTCCGAAGTACTAGTAGTTTGGAAATATTTCCAAAATATTTCCAAAGTACTAGTACTTCGGAAATACTTCCAAACCAGAAACTGTATAGTTAATGAGTTTCAGAAGTCCGTTCAAATACGCGACTTCAGACTTTACCGGTATTTCCAAGTCCGAGAGCATCAAAAAGACTCGCCTTCGGCTTGTCTTTTCAAAACGCTCTCGGACTTGGAAATACCGGTAAAGTCCTCAGTCTTGCATTTGAACTATTACAAGAAGATTGCATGTTCTTCAACAATTACACATGAAACTTTAACATTGAAGTTTAAATTTTCAGATTGGAACTGTTATGTTTTTGTACTTTCAAATATAAGACTCACTTGATGCCTGACAAAGCTGGAAGTCACTAAAGCTGCTTCAACTTAAAAGCTAGAACTAAAATATACTTAGTATAGAAACACCGACAACACTACAACGTTATTATCAAAACTGAAACTTCAATGTTTAAAAGAACCGATGCACCTCAAATTTTGCTGCTGTTGGGTATTTGCCAAAATAGTTCGTAATTTTAATTTTTAGCAGTTCTGTGACTGTGTTTCTCATATTGCTGCTGTCTTTCCTGTATACAGGTTTTGTGAAAGCGATTTAATATTATTGGACGAAAATTTATCAACTAATGAAATATTCTCCCACCAAAGGTTTGACAATTCTTTACTTTTTTGGAAATTAAACTTGAAACTGATTGATTTTGGGTTAATCAACCACCATAATTACTATGAAAACCAAAGTGCAACATTATTTGCCAACATTTTCTGCTACAATTTGCCAGGCAATATAGGTTTATATA
>JAODVM010348172.1:0-11235 GCA_025400095.1 Phenganax marumi
CAATAAATCGCCGTTTTCTTCTAATGATAATTTTTTCCTTAACCTCCAAAACTTGATCACTGCACTTTTCTGCATCCTTGACCGTTGTGCGACTGGAACCTTAAATTCCCCTTTTAAAATATCTTTAATAACATCGTATTCTTCATCACTCATTGCTTGAATGTAAGTTCCGCTTGCATGTGCGAAAAACAGTGCAATTATAATTACAAAGTTAACGCTGACATTTTTTAATCCTTGAAGTACAACGGCTTTTCATTCAAAGCTTATTTTAAATTGCATATAAACATGCATAACAATAAATTTTCATATAAATTTTCATATAAATTTCTGTATAAATTTTCTTAGAGAATTTTTATGATAAATGGTTAACATTAAAGAAAACCTTATGCAAATATTCAAGTTGTACGCTTCGTTTTTTTGTAAATAGGTGTGGGGAAGGAAACTTTTCCAGTATGCATGTTAAAGATGCCTTGTTTCGACCTTAAACAAGTTAGAGAGATTGTTACTATCACTAACAAACAGAAAAGTCAATACTACAATCCGGGACTGGCTTTTGCTGTCACACAGCGCTAAAACTGTCACTACAAAGTGAAATCGTGTCTTTCTTTCATTATACAATTGGACAGTTTTTATTACAAAGTGGGACAGTTTTTATTACGAAGTGGGGCAGGTATTACAAAGTGGGACAGTTTTTATTACAAAGTGGGACAGGTATTACAAACTGGGACATTTATTACAAAGTGGTCCTTAACACTCCACAACCAATATCTGCTCCTGCGTCTGATAGGAAGAAGTCAGATATTGCATCTCTGATAATAAAGGGGTCCTGCCTGCAGAGGAAATCTTGAACTGGATATGCGTCCTGTAGATGTGCATCTAGAGCATCTGCAGCATCGGCGTCTTGTCACCAATCGTGAAAAACTTCTTCACAAGCAATTTCACATAAATTGTGCAAAATATATGACGCTGCAACAGCAATGGTCACATTTATCACACTCATATCAACTTTGTTTTAAAAAATGCCCAAACCGGCCTTTCCAGCGACCAAAGGTGTTCTCCACTGTCATTCGTGCTTTGCTCAGACGATAGTTGAAATGCTTATGGGTAATAGTCATCCGGCATGGCATGGATATGGTTTCATAAGCCAAGGAAGTAACGGATAAGCTGCATCTCTCAAGATTAAAGGTTTAACAGTTGCTCCATTGATCTGCTCAGAACAGTTTGCAGAAAACAATCTGCCCTCGATGCCTAAATTGTACAACTGAGAGTTGGAAAATGTGTACCACGGATGGCTCCACAACACATCGGGAGATTTGGCCATTATTCTTGGTACGCTTTGATTACATCATTAGGTTTACTGCCTTAGGTAAAAACACAAATGAAGATTTTAAAGCCTTTATGATAGCTTGGGAAACTTTTATTATGCAATTGCAGACAAATGCAGTCGAAACCATTGTCCGCCATTGTCCGTTTTAAGATTTTTGCCTATATAGCGCATGCGTTCTGCTTCTGGCTACTGGAGAAGTAAGGCGGTGGCTCAGTTATAACCCGAGCCGTGCCAGTGTTTGGCCGTGCCGTTTTTACAAGGAATTCATCGAAAAAATCAAATGTATACGACCCGTACCCGTTCTACGCGAGCCAATTTTTGTAAGTGCCGTGCCAGTTTGTGCAAGTACAAATGCGGCTTTAATCTCTGTTTTAAAAAAAACCTTAAAATAATTAGTTTCTGCGATACACCATCATGTACAATCGGGAATCTATACCCCAAAAGTTCAAGTCTACACGGCACTTACGAGTGAAATGTCCGGGGAAGCTTTCGCTTAATACCAGATTCTTTATCTGTACTTTCCTCACTTTCACTTCACAACAGTTCTTCTTTGTTCGTGATTTTCCTTCGTTTATTGCAATCAAAAGCTGAGTACTGTGTGCCTAATTTGCCCACTTTGATGTGAAAATGCAACTTTGTCAACTTAGTTCTAATTTGAGTTTCGCGCAGATAAAAATATATAGATATCTGCAAGGGTTGCCAGATTCACTGAATAAATAAGCCAAACACCTTTTTCTCCAACAAGAAAACAAAATGCCAAAACAAGGGGTAACCCTGATTCATACAATTGTCAGTTCATATATTTCAGCAAAATAATTTTAAATTTCACATATATCTAAACCTTCATTGAATTAACACACTGCTTGATATTATGCCCGTTGCTACTCATGTAGTTTCGGTCATTTACTAGAGCATTTTCAAGACAACAAGCCTTGTCTTTGTGATTATAAAACAAGTCCTGTCTTCTAAAATTATATTCCTCGTTTAGTGACAATCGTAAACACCCATCGTTCGCCGCAATTCTAATGGTCATAAAACCTGTTTTCAGCTCCATCTTTTATTGTTACTTTGTTCTTGATGACTTCCATGCATTCTGCTGTCATGTTGGATGAGATTTCATTGACTTGTAACACCGAGAGATAGTGCGAGGTGATAAATTTCAAGATTTTCACTCAAAAATTCTTAGTCATGTCTAGCAACAATATACCAAACACGAACAATTTTCTCGCTGGAAAAAGGCCAAGATCAGCCCAAATCGATGAATATAGACAGAATATCCACTGCTTTACTTGTTTACAACTTAAACTAGAGCTTACTAGCCCAAGGTAGCGCAAATTACGAAGATATATCTACAAATTACTGCTAATGCACTCCTTGTTTAGACGCCATAAGTGGTCGCAAGAATTGGGTGTGCGAAATCAGAAGTGGCCACGATTTCCGTAGGTATAGAAACTCTATCCAAGTACTCTATTTTCAGATCAGTGGTTACCGGTTGTCGTAACGGTAGAAAGTCTTAATCTCTCAATTATCTCTCACGGAACTTCAATCTTAAAGTACCCACAATTTTCAGAACCAGCCCATCGCTCGGGCTCACCCCCTATGATTATTGCATCTCCTTAGTTAATACTAATTTAAAATAAAGAAATGCGCTACGATACGACTGAAGTTGAAAGCGGCCTTTAAGCTAATGAGCGGTTCCCATTACTAAGCAAAAATAAATAATTCGTCTATAAGCAGTTCGAAAAAATATATTATTTGTAGTAAGATTCCAAAGTTTGGTAACGAAAGGTCGTAAAATGTGGGAAAGATGGCCCTACGAAGTTTGCAAATTTAGCACGTGCAGAAATTGTTACGATTTTCGGGTCATCTTTTGGTCATTTTCGGTTCAAATACGTATGTTAACAATCCCCGCGCGTAATAGAACAATATACTGACTTTGCAACATTTGCAAAGGCTATCTGTCCCGCATTTTACAACCGTTTGCTTCAAAACCTTGCAATTTTATTACATCTAATATTTTCTTGCCCGCTACGTAGATGAATTTATTCCTTTTTGCCCAAATCGAAATTTGGTCTAGATATAGCATGTTACAGACTTTCGAGAATTCTAAAGATAATCAATTTTTTATACAATACACAGTGTTTTATGAGCGAATCAGCCGTTGTTAAAAGTGATAATCACACATGTGCTGATATTTATGATAATCACGTGTGTGACTATCGTGTTTTAACCAACCAATCAGCGAGCCGTGGCGGGATATTTCGAAACGTTCAAAATGAAATTTTTTTAAATCACTTGTTTGTAATCATTTTTTTACTAGATAATAAAAACAAAAATGCATGGAGGCTTGGAAATAAGGTCAATTTATTTCTCGTGTTGAGAAAGATATCGAACGAGTGAGATATCTTTCTTAACAAGAGAAATAAAATCCATATTTCCGCATATTATACTCCATACAAAACTCAGCAAAGTATCATGTATTATCGTCTTCATCACGGTCTACACGCTGCTAATTCTTCACTCCAACACAGTTGCTACTCCATCCAAGAAAGGGTGTTTCAATGCTTCGTGTGCGTACGGTCTGTCTTCAAGTTTGTGACTGATTAGCCATGAAACAAACTGTCGAGCATCAGGATCTTCGAGTTTCACCAAGTTGACAGGATTCCCAGTCATGATATTCATCATCCTTTCAAATGAACCACCAAATGGATGTTCACCTTTGGTCAAAATGAAAAAGGCAATCATTCCTACAACTTGGACATCAGCTTTCTTCTTGTAACGAGCTGAAACTTTGTGCTTTATGGCTTCTATCACTTCTGCAGCCACCCAGTCCATTGTTCCTTTAGGAACTGTGTAATGTGTGGATTTACCTTCCTTCAAAACACGACTTAGTCCAAAGTCCGCTAATCTGATGCGACCGTCAAGATCAACGAGGATATTCGATGGTTTCAAGTCTATGTGCAAAATTCCTTGCTCGTGAAGAAAATCAAGTCCAGTCAACATTCCTTTGATCATTGTCGGACCATGCCAATCTAGAAATTCCTTACTTTTAGAGTGAACAACATCTTCTAAAGTCTCTTCACAGAGATCAAGAATCATGTACATAAACGTGCTATCCCTGAAATAATCTCGATAATTGACTATAAATGGTGATTTTTTCGTGTTATTGATGAGACTGTAGATCTTTTTCTCATTCTCAGCGGCGTCCTGAGCTTCAGCCGACTGCGTTAACATCATTTTAACTGCGACTTCACTTCCGTCGTTTAGGATGCCAACATACACGAATGTTCCTTGGGAGCCAGAACCGAGTTTGGTATTCGCATCAGGAGAAAAGTACTGCAATGGTGGTTTAACCTAGAAAACACAATGGCATGTATTGCTACCTGAGTTTGCAACAAAGAGGAACGGTCGACTCAGGGGAGAATCCAGAAACGTTTTTGCGCTATTCAAAAATTTCATGTTTCAAACACCATAAGGGAGGCGTGATTTTTTATCGGAGGGGGACATCCATACAACCTTATATGTCCAAAGCGCAATGGGTTAAAACCTTTCGTCCAAACTACGAAATTCTATGATCAGTATGTCTTTAAATAGGACTCAATGAGAAAACGCAAATTCGAGTTGAGCAATTCTTGAAATTCATTTGAGAGAGTCACTCATAAATTAAAAGTTGCCGTTAAATGTATTCTATCATAAGTAAAAGATACGTGTGCAGAAAAAATGAAAATTTTAAAACCTCATGCCGTCGTGACTTTTGCGATAGCGACAGTTTTTGTAATCATGATTGCTGATTTTTTTCTCAAAAAAAATCATATGGCATAGGAATTTTGGCCCTTATATTACCCGCCATATTTCACAATATTTATCTTTGATATTGCTCTGGCTACATCAGCAGGCTGCAAGGCCTTCTTTAGATCAAACATAGATTGGTCGTATAGTTTGTTTTCAATCACGTGATTTTGGGATTTTAGATGACGAGCAAGTATGTAAAAAATGGCCGTTAAAAATGTTTCAGTTGACTTCTGTTCAACGACAGTTTTAAGACATAAAGGTTTGATCCCTTCTTATTTCATGGCAGTACACGCCACTCAAATGGGAAACGTCGTCAACAAAATTGTTGATTTGCCCGCCATTTGATTGAAAAATCACGTGATTGCAAACAAGCTATAGGGCGTATTAGTGCCCGAGTGCCCTCCTTAGAAGCGCTCCGCTTCAAATCAAGAAAAAATAATCCAAAAAATAGAAAGAAAGCACTTTGTCGATGCTGCCAGAATCCTTTGTGTCATTATTCTTAACTAGACGGAAATACGAGCTCATTGTTCTGCAAACAGCAACGTTGTCCAGCAGAAAATTTATGATCTGTATTTCGATGCTATGGAATTGTCATGCTAAACGATTCAGGACTACTAAAGGCCGCTTTCCAATTCACTCCGTATCGTAGCGTACCGATGATGTAGTGCTGACGAAACAAAGAAATACTCTACGTTAGGCTGCGCCTGCGGTACAGTCGAAGTGAAAAACGGCCTTAGGCCCGTGGCCCACTATAGCAAACTTGCCGCACGCACTTGTTGTTCGTGACAAGTTTAATCGACAAAACGTCCAGACCTAGAGTGCAGGAAAGCTCTGAACAACAAGTGTCATTCGTGACAGACATCGATCATGTTTTATAATTGGTTTATTTGACACGAATGACTACTGTTGTTCAAAACTTCCCCGCACACTATAGGACTTTTGTCGATCCAACTTGTCACGAATAACAAATGCGCGCAGCAAGTTCGCTAGTGTCAGCATTTGGAGGATATCGATTAGCCTCCATTTTGTTTTGGTGGATTGAACGAGACTTTTGTTTATCGTAAAAAACTTGAATCACAAGATTTGTCTGCAATGAAAACTCAGTTCTTAAAGATGAATGTATGTTGCCTTATCACCAAATTAAAATTTTTGCAGTCTCAATAAAAATGATCTTACTTTTACGACTAGACTGATTGCACCCTGCACATACATAGCAGATACACGTAAACAAATAGACTGATTTGTTGTAACTAAACCTGGTGTTTATCGGTTGAATCTTTTAGATAAATAGTTTTTGTAGTTGTACTTTTAGATTATGGCTCAGTACAAAGAGACCGCAGGCTCACAAATTGATACTATATCTATAAGAAAGTATTGTAATTTAAAATGGGACAATTTATTAGTTTCTGACATGACAGGATGTAGTCACTTATTGCTTTAAAATTACTGCGAAAAATTTTGACAGTCTTAATTGTCGGATTTGAAATATAGGACTTACATTACCTTTGTCAACTTTTCCTTATCGAGTGATTTCAAAATCTGAATTTTTTGCCGATGCTTGACCGATTTCCTTAGCTCCGACTCATGAACATTGATGATTTTATCATCTGCACCCTCAATTTCTCCTTTTGAGGGCACATCAACGTCATCATTTGTGGACCTGCGAGGGAGGGATTGAAGCGACTGATTACGGTTTTTCTCTGATACAATTTGCTGAATTTCATTAGTAGACAGGCCAAGAATTTTGAATGAATCCTCAATACGAACAACCGTTATTTTAAATTCAACATCAGTCAATTTTCTTGCACGGCCTTGCATCATGTCATTTTGTATTTTTCGGAGATCGTCGACTTTATCTCGCGTAATTGGACGAAGACTCGCTTTACCAATGGAGTTGGAGTTAAGAATTGCATCAAAAAGCTCCGGACAACTCCACTTACTGGTGTCGCCTTTTCGAAAGTTTGTTAAATAATAATTCTTTGCAACAGATCTTGACTTTTCTTTATAATACAACTGCTGTCCACTTGTACTGGTGTCGTCCCATGCTCCAAACGAAGCTTGGTAGCGCGTGTTCCATTCTTGTTTAAAAACTTCTGTCAGTCCTTTCCTGATAATGTTCTCGACAATCTTCATCATAAGCACGTAGTTTTGTTCTTCATCATGTTTCCGTCTCAACATGTTTGACATTGTTATTCCAGTGCACAATCTAGTATCGAAAAAAGACTATTCAGGCAGTCGCAAAACATTTAATATTTTAATTGAAACATGTAATTTGTAATATATAAGGATTGAATTTGGAAACACTTAGTGAGCCATTATGGAGCTGGTTTGAAAGCGGAGAAAAATGAAACTCAAGTTGTCTGTTTGCGAGCACTGGTAATTCTCGATAAAGCACGAAAAAGTGTTCTAAATGACACAACATAGTTTTAAACAACAAATGTGTTTCGTGAAAATAGTTTGAGTAGCACAATGATTTACATGCAGTAGAAACAACGCTGAATTTGTCCGTGGAAAGGTTCAAATAAACAATACAAAACAACGCACTTTTTTGTTGAAAATACACTCAGAAATATAGCGGAAATTGGTTCGTTGCGTGCTTGTAGTTTGTTTTTGCACCGCAATTTGTTATACATTTGTATTCTTCGAGATGATTGATAACAAGCAATTCTTGGAAAAGGTGTTTGAGATTGTGCAAAATTATCAAAGCCGAGACTAGTGCAGAGTGCGGCGGATACATAATACATATAGGCTAATTTCACATACAAATTTCATGAAAAAATGGACGTAATTGAACGTATAAATGACTTCATTTTGTTCTTAAGTTTCTCTTGCTTCGACCCAAAACGCTTTGCCAATTGGAGCAAGTTCGCTTTTTCCGGAAAACTTTGAAGAATGGAAACTGAGAAATATTTACGTAGCACCTCTTGCGATTTCTTGTAGCAAATGCAAGAAGAAGAGGTGCAAAAATTACAGTAATAGTTTAACAGTCTATGGAAAAAACAACTGAAACAATTATGAACAGAAGACAAATGCAGGGCCTGCAAACATGGAGGCGAGTTACTTGACTAACCGAGTAACTCACTTTGCTAGGACGAGCAAGCACTGTGTTTAAATATGACAAGTATAACCCCCGGCATATACTCCATTCAGACTCTAATATAAGTTACAGCTCCTCCACTTTGAATAAAAATAAAGACAGGTAATGAGGTAATAATGACAGCCGCATTCCGGACTGACGAGAATTCTCTTGGCCTCGCCGAGTTTTCCGCCGAAAAGTGTTTACATGGACCAACCGAGTAACTCGCCTTCGCCTTGCCGAGATCTCGATAGAAAAAGCAGGGATCTCTGCTATAGGCAAGTAACTCGGTTGTTCCATGTAAACAGCCAGCCGGGTAAACTACTTGTTGTATAGAATAACCGGGATCTCAGTCCAGCTGAGTTACTCGCCTAGCCGAGATCCCAGCTTTTTCTGCCATGATCTCGGCAACGCGAGTTACTCGGTTGGTCCATTTAAACACTTTTCGACGGGAAACCCAGCTAGGCCAGGAGAATTCTTGTCAGTTCCGCATGCTGCTGTCATTATTAAGTCAGTGCCTGTCATTATTTTCCTTCAAAGTGGAATCTCTTTACATGGAGTCTGACAGGAGTATATGCCGGGCTACTCGGTCACATGTAAACACAGTGCTTGGTTGTCCCGGCAAAGCGAGTTACTCGGTTAGCCGAGTAACTCGCCTCCATGTAAACAGGCCCTTAGTATACAAACTACAGGTAATTAAAAACTTGCCAAAATAGTTCAATCGACGGCTATTAGCAGACGTGAAAAAATTGTTTCTTCAGTGTGAACATGCATTAAAAAATATGGAAAAACTGTAAAAATACATTTTTCAAGGATGAAACTTTAGCCAAAAATTTTGGTCGCGTGAACGATAAACTTGCCCTAGTTCTAGCCGTGTTTGTTTGTTCAAAATTGTTTCCACAGTGGAGCATGCTTCACATTCAAACTACGCCAGAAAGAAAGTATTGAAACCTATCCATGGACATACGTTTCAGTGTTATCATGTGCAGTGAAATTATGCATGCAACTATGTATTTAGCTAAATGGTACTTGCCCTGATCCAGTTATTTTAAGGGAGCTCAGCCCTTTGTTTGAAAACACAGGAGGGTTGCAGCCAACCCCCCCCCTAGCCCCCGTGGTTCCTTCGCCACTGACAGGCAAATATACCCCATTTATGCAATCTGTCTATGCAGACAATGATAGGTCATTTGAGAAATAGAAACGATTTTCTGTGCTTTAGTTTATTTATACTTTAGATTAACATTTGAAGAAATCGCTAATTCTGTACGCAAGAAACGTTGATTGTAAATAGGCTTACTTACATAATTCAGTCTGATTACAGAGGGTTGTACGGAAGGACAGATTTACTTGCTTCATTTACTTATTTACCAACTACAAAGAAAATATAAACAACGTTAGATGACAGTTGATCTGCAAGTATTCTGGTGAAACAAATTGTATTTCTAATGACTGGCTTTTCAATCATTGCGCACAATTTTGCACAAACATAAACAAAACATTGGAGAAAAATCAAGGACTTCAGTCCGATCTTGACAGACCATATCTTCAATGACAATGTTTTCACACTTCACAAGCTAACACAAATATGAACAAAAAGATGGAACAGTCTTTGGTCAAGTCTTCTAATCAACGGAAACATTGCATATCGAGTTTGCCAAGAGAAATGTCATAAGGTTTCTCTGGTAACAATTTCATGTCCAGAAAACGCGAGATTCTCGGTTAGGGGTTGGGTTGGCAGCAGGGTCAGGCTTACATGAAGTATGCCGCTTTTCTGGACATGAAATTACTACCGTTTCTCTGAATACCCCTTCCCTTTGCTTCCTTAGAAACGTAACTCATCCGTCAATTTTTGCCCACGTTTTGCCACTGCAAAACTAGTTAAAAAGTTGCTAAAAATCGGAAGGTCTGACTGACAACAGTTGATAAATATTATTATGCATGAGACATGTAAGCTTCACCACTGTCACATCAAAACATTGGACAACATTTGAAATCTTTTACCTTGAATTGGTTAGAATTTTAATCGACTAGCTTCTTTACAATAAGGCAAACAGCTTCAAAGTTTCTTTAGTACAATCACAACTGAAATATCTTGATTTAGTTCTTTCGCAGAAGGTTCTTGGAAAATGCTGACAATTTCTCGTTACAAACTTCAGCAGACAGGAATTTAAGACAAAGTACACATGTACAAGAGGTCACATGCGAAGTGTAACATTATACTTGCAAATATCCACAGGAATAAATGATGTCGTAGTAATCTGTTGAGCCTGGTTCTCATATGTCGCCAATGATCGGTAAATAAGCACCTTGAGTTTCCCTGTCATTTGCTTCTAACTCTACGACTGAGACTAACACAGCTGTCACCCTCTATTAAACATCCGCACATCAAGTTTTGAAAATGTTGCTGCTGTATCATGTTTCTTCATATTTGACTGGTCCCCTTCATTAAAAGCCACAGCCACAGCAGTCTCAAATGATAATTTTACGATTTTGGTGATTTTCAGGCTCTGGTGATTTTCAGGCTCTGCGAACAGGCTGCAATAATCTTCTGACTCCCTGAAAATGCTCAAAGGGATACTAGAACAGACCGGTTAAAGCTCAAATATCTACCCAGCAGATTTGAGCCAGTTGAGTGCCCCTTCTCATTTTCAGCTGCTGTTCCAAGTGGAGAGGTTGTTGATTGACTTCGTAGTTGCTGCAGGAAATGGTCCCCTATTGTTGTCAATCTTCTTTCTCTTGTTAGGGGAGGACTTTTTTAAATATCCCTACGACTCTGTCACTTAAGACTGGTTTCCATATAGACTTTCTCAAAGTCCGTTTTTCATTTGGAGGTGTATGTTTTCCAGAGAAAAAGAGAGCAACAATGAGGGAAAAACGGACTTTTCTTACCCGCGGCGCGCCATTTTTTACCGACCAAGATTTAGGTCGGTATTTATTAACCAATCAAAATATCGCAAACGACAAAAACGGATATCTTACTGTTTGGCGAAATAAATGAGCGATTGACAGTTTTAGTTGGAGTCAGTTCGGCCATCAACGT
>JAODVM010348282.1:0-11233 GCA_025400095.1 Phenganax marumi
CAATTCGTTTTTGTTTACAACTGAAGCAACATTTTTTTGAAACGGAAACGACTACTAGTACGACTTCTTCGTGACAGCTCTCTGGCGGTCGAATCTCGTATTCGTAGATGATTCGTACTCGTACTCTTTGCTAAAACTCTCTATTGTATCGAAGACAACTGCATAACCAAGATATGCGATTACACCCTATTAGCTTTAGATGAAAGTTTTTTGCTATTGCGTATTTCCCATTCGAAAGATTTTTGCTACACAGTCTGGCTTTGATGATATAGATGGTGTGCGACTATTTTCCTGAGATTCGAATAAGAGAGAGATAGTCGCCATGTCCGATTGTAAACAAGGACAATCCGTGGTGAAATACGCGAATTCATTCGACATGGCGCCAATGACGTGATATGAAAACCCAATATTGGGAGAGCCAGTGTTGTGAACAAACTGTAATGGAGGGCACCGGACTTAGTTGCCTTAAGAATACTTATATCTTGATGGTAAACGACATCACTAATCTTTGAATGTAAAGAGAGCCTAAATGAGAATTTGATCGCCCAGGGCACTACGCTGGAGTCCCGAAATGGGCGAACTTGCATCATGATTTTTTTTAGTTTTATTTCACTTTTTCAAACCAGAGTAGCTCAAATGTGGAAATGTTCTAGGTTTGCTTGCCGATGTCTTTGGGACTCGGATACGGACAATTATGCACAAGATATTTTTATGACGGTATGAAATGCTCTTGTATGGAATAGTGAGGGCAGCGCGTGAGCGGTAGCAGACAAACTTCAGGGGCCGGTTGTTCAAAAGGTGGATAGCGCTATCCACTGGATAGTAATTTTTGTCGCCTTCGTAAAATTTCCCAATGATCGTTATAACATAACATTACGACTTGTAATGATAGATTAAAATCTCTAATGTATACATTGTTGACCAAAATGGAAGCTTCGACATGTTTTGTCCAATTTTAAGAACGTTGAAAAATTCACTATCCAACATTGAATTATAAATAAACTGGAAGACTAACTCCTATGATTAAGCCCTATGATTGGTTGAAGCCAGCTCGCGTCTGAGAACTATTTCACTTCCCCCGGAAAAAGGAAAACAGCGTGTTCGGGCTCGTAACAGTTTTCGATGTAAAATTGCTCAATTTTTCGCTTTTTTCTGTCGTTTTTGGGATGCGTTATGTATTTCTAATCAGCTAGGAAAGGTCTTTCGCTTACAAGAAGTGGAACAGAGTCGAAAAGATGTGAAAATGACGAGAATCAACACTATTTTACACGGAACATATTTCAGACAAACAAACTGGCTTCCTCAGTTCCTCGCTGCCAATTGTCAAGAATGCCTCTTATTCTTCTAGGGAAACCTTAAAGTTCACTTTATTGTATTGTAAATATTAATTGCCAGACTACGTATGCACTGTGTGCAGCTATGTGGGTAAATAAAATGTTATTTCTTGATTTTTTATTGATTTATGATGTAGTGACATTATGGTAGGCTATTTGCTTTATGTGTTTTTCGCCGATTTTCCTTATTTTTATTACTCCTGCTTCCACAAACAATAAAGCTATAAGTCATACCCCTTTACAAGCGAAAAATACCTCGGTTTTACTGTTTTCTCTGTTTCAAATACAGCTCTTTAAAAACTTCCCACGAAAACATCAACTCAGCGACCTCGATTGTAGCAAAAATATGTTATGCTGTATAAACACTATTGTTGTCAATGCACGTTTTTCGACCCTAAAACGTCCAATCTTGAAACTTCGCATACAGTTGTATTTTAGTAAGGTTTAAATAATTCGTGAGGTTTGGCGTCTTGGTTTTGTCTTGAACTTTCAATAACTCAGAAAAAGTAGACAAAAACGCGCGGTTTTTCTCATCCCTTCATGCTTATGGTCGTATTTTTTCGTAAATTTTTGATATTTTGTGCTTGTTTTAGTTTGTGAATATAAAATTCGTTTATCATACTACTGCTATAAATTAAGTTTGGTGGCATAACTACTATTTTTGGGCAAGATTTTTCTGATTAAAAAAAGTGTATATTTTGAAAAAAATTTTAAAAAGGACTGGCTCTACCTGCAAAACAAGGCTTCAATTTCCCCCCCTCAGTTAGCCTTCCAGTTTATTTATAGTTCAATGCTATCCTATGGATAGCGCTGTCCACCTTTCGAACAACCAGCCCCAGGAAGTTAATTTTCTTTTCTTGTTTTATTCAGGATACATTCTTTTGTGTGGCCTCAGTGTATGGTGTCTATCATTATTAGCAATTTCTCGTTACATGATCTGTCAGTCCTTCATCGAACTCAGTGGCAGTAAAATCAATACTGTAGCTACTTTGCCAGACGCTCGTGTATTGGAAGTTTAGAAGTTTGTCTGTGCTCCTGTTGGTTTTTTATGGCTGCATGCAAAGACTGCTGTTCGAATTTTGCATGTGCTCTTGTAAATTTAACACCACAAATCAAGATGAAGCGTAGACGCGCTTTTTAAGGTCAGGGATTGTACATATAACACATAGTATTTGAGTCAGTTTAAGTGGCTATGTCAGGATCTGGGATTGTAGATACGTGTAATACTTGAAACATTTAAGGAATATATAAGAAATTTCTTTTTTTGCAAGGAATCTATCTTTGTAAACTTACAAACTTACTAGCCACCATAAATTTCAGGAATAACATGAAACATCAGAGCTTATACGAAGCAAAGGAACGTAGAGAAAATTAAAGAAAAAGTTAATGTTTCCATTTCTCGTCTTGATGTCTTTTCCGAGAAACTTTACTAGACTATAGTAATCTAGGACTGAGGAAAGTTAGAAGTTCTCATAATCCTTGCCGATAAAGCCTGGTTTTCACTTGCCGCCCAAGTATAAGCGTGAGTTTAGACAAAAGGCGAAACAAAGAAACGCAATGAAGCGTACGACATAAGCATCGACACAAGCACAAGCATAAGCATAAGAAGCCAAGCGTAAGCCTAGACAGAACAAAAGGAAATTCAAAGGAAGATTCTTTCTCCTTTGTGTTTGGAATCCTCACAGGAGAACTCTTCCTTTGTTCTCTCGCTTATGCTTGCGTTCCAAGTGAAAACATTCTTACATATACGGAGATTAAGCACCTTAGCCATCGCAGCGACCTCCTTAAAAAGACAGTGGTAATTCAAACTAATACTTTAATGAGTACAAAAAATTTGGAGACAAATGGAACAAAGCGATTAAAGAAACAAAAGGCAAGTACTATAAAAGTAAAAAAAAATGCATGCAAGGACGACAAAGAGAATTGGTAAATGATTAATGAACTGCTAAACGAAGCATCAAAGACAATTGTAATTAATAAAATGATAAGTGATGAAGTCACGACGTCTAGTTTGGGGAAGAGCGATCTTACGTCAGATAAAAGAATAGTTGATAACTCACTTACTCAAATATTGAACATAGTTTATAATTGAAAGTAATTAATCTCCTTCCTGTTGCTGGATCATTAAGAAAATAAAATGAAATGAAAGTCTTTCTGTTACAGCATCTAGAGTAGACAAGAAACGTGCTAAAACAAGGACCACGGAGCAGGATGGATCGTTGGGCTTTGGCCCCACCAATAATTTTTCCCAAGTTGGTTTTCTTTCCGCATCAGCAAAACCAGTTTTAGAAATTTACAAACAACATTTTTACCAAATATTTATTCTTTTCCTTAGAAGTTTTGCATTGTCTTTGATTGTTGTTTTACAATTCTTAATTCGCTCTGTTCGATTCAAAACAGTTTTTTCTGCTGCAAATGTCATGCTACAATAGTCTACTAGAATACATGGAAATTTATGGATTCAAAGTTCAAATTAGGTGCGTTTAGTAGAAATTTTTGGCCAAAATTAAAAAATTAAACACAAAAACGATACACTATTTCCCGACAGTTGTTGAACTTAGAGACATTTGCGGCCATTTCAGAAGACCAAATTTTAAAGCGTTTCCGGAGGGGCATGCTCCCGAACCCCATAGCGACCCCACGCCTTTGGCAGCAGCATAAAGGCTATTCTCCACTACGGTCGTTTTGGCCGCGCGGGCGGAGCGCACAGTTTTGAACATGCTCTGTTCTTGTCTGTAGGCGCTTGGTCTCTCGTGCACGCCAGGAAAGTTAAAAGTAATAAGTTCTTTGAACAATTTCATGGTGATATACTATATCTAATACAAGGTTTTGTGGAAACACCACGTGAATTTATTTATGCAGAGCTTTCGGTCCGTAAGCCCGGACCGTCATCAGTGCAAAGCCTTTGTACGGGTCCGGGCTTACGGACCGAAAGCTCCGCAAAATAAATTTTTCGTGGTGTTTCCACAAAACCTTGTATTATGTAAGTTAAAAGTAATTCAACTTTCTCCGCGTGGACGCGAGATCAAGAGCGGACAATCAACAACAAAGCATGTTCCAAAGTGTGCGCTCCACCCGGGCAACCAAAATGGTTGCGGAACTAATTTGTGCAACTAGGACCTATGATGACTGCATTGGTTGACGCCACAGATGGTTGACTGCAGAGCACCGTGCTGAGAGATTGAGAACGAGTAACAAATATTCCAATATGGCGGCCGCCATAGGACGATTTTCTCGTTGTTTTGGCCGTTTTACAAGTGCAAATCGTTTTCTGAAACAGACCCCAGCCGTGACATCTGTCAGGTTAGTAGTTTTAAAATTTGTTGCGCTAGTATATCTCGGAATCGAATGACAGTATCAACAATAGACAATTGTATAGTATATAGTACCTATAAAATTATAACACTTTCATATACATATATAATAATTATAATTTATATTTGATCTTTTGTTGTTCTGTAAATCAGCTAGAGAAAATTATGATTTGAAATGTATTGATTTTGCCCCGATTTGAAGTTATACTCTAGGGTCCTACTTAAAACTTTTTCATGCTGCCACCAAAACAGTGTTGACTGCTTGGAACTACCAGGGGGTGAAGGAAAGAACACTTAGATAAAAATAGTACCATCCATGCCCCTGCATGCATTCCAGATCAAACTAAGCCAGTGGTACACTAAAGTAAACTTATTTTACATCAAGGTGAAAGTGAAACAATGTTTCACCCCACATTTGAAGACTATAGATTCTTCAAGTATTGCAAAATCATTACATAGAACATTGTGTAACATTAAAATACACCCAACAATTCAATAATAAGCACTAGAAATATTTGAAAACCAAGTGCGCCGGTGCACTTGTTGACAACAGGCTGTTGATCACAATGTATAGAATCTCATGCTGCCTCACCAAGAAACATTCTCACACCATGCCAAAGATCTTTGGGATTTGGGACATCCAGTGCATCCTGGTCCACTCCATTCATCCTGGTTGATTCCATTTCAAACTAAGCTGGAAACTGCCGGATCTCAGGCAGTTGCTACAAAACTTACCGTCTGTTACTTTGCATGTTTCATGTTCAATATGCATGCATAATGTCCTTGCTCCACTTTTGAGAACAACTATTGTCATCCTGGTTATTTCTAAAGCTTGAAATGATATAATTGTCAACCATGTACACAAATTGCTGTATTCTTCATGAAATGTCATGTTTTGATTTTGAAATATAATGGGAATAAAATCTCGTATGCACAAACTCATATCATGGCGGTTTTAGATTTTTTGTACACCATGATCTTATTACTTGAAATACAAACCAGAAATTCAGAACTATAAGCCGCCTTGATTTGATTCCAGCTGGCGTGGTCTGGATTTTTCATGACAGCATATATGAATGTTATCGAACTGGAATCCTCGCTTCCTTTGTAGATAATTTATAAATATTGTGGTTTTATTAAGATTTATCGGGTGTTTCTTAACTTGGTGCTCATAACTCTTGATGCAACTTGCAAAGTACGCAACAACTGTAACCCCGAATAGAGAAAGCATTTTTCTTCAAAGTTTTGACTTCATTTAGCTACTGATCACCATCAGTAGTGATGATGACTAAATAAAGTCAAACATAACAATGATATTGTTAGAAGTCACAGTTGATGTGTATTTCATGAAAGTACTCGGTGGTTCCCTCAAAGTAACTTGTAAACTTCTAAAACTATCGACTCAGCCCTCCGCCCCCACTTCCCCACCACAACAACCACCTACTTTTTCAAAACAGCTACCTACTGAAAATGATTCAGAAAACCGTGCATACTCGATCAATCTAGGAGGCTTATTCAGAAAGATTGCTGTACTGCCTTAAACCAAAGTTGCACCTCATTGGTCTATGATACTTTTCCCTAGCAAGGGTAGCAACTGGGAAGGTGACAGTAGCTAAAATCAAACAAGAAAACTTGTGTTTTTGAACTTTTTGTAGATACATTTAATACAGTTTTTGTACAGTCTAGAACAGAGTATTTGACATTTCCACTGCTTCTGATCTTTTTGTGCTTTTGTGAAATAGACATATTTGGTAATTTTAATGTCAACACATGGCAGGAAGAGAATCAATGCTAATGCAAGTCATATATTTATATTTTCATGCACTTCGTCCAATGCATCATGGTTTCATGCACAAAGTGGCTAGACAGCAAACAGCAGGTCATCCAGCTCTTATTTTATGCTATATATACGTAAGGAACTATAATTATTTTGACAATGTTCAGATCGTTTTGTTTTGAGAGCAAGCGTAGGGCAACTGCAATATGTATATTGGTCTGCAGGTCAGAGTCACTGCAATTAGCACTTCATCATGTTCTGCTTCTTTCCGTTTGAGTTGTAGACTTTTTCTGTTATTTAGACAATTAGTTTGTCATATGAATTGATTTAAAGACAAAATTTGAAGAGCCGGCTGCTGCCCAAAAAAACCTAGTCGAACAATGCTTGCAGGTTATGAAGTTTGCTCTTTGAATTCCTGTCTCTAACTTTACAATATCATGGGTACTAATGATAATTTATATTTGGAGTTTCTTCTGCTGTAATATGTATTTTTAAGCCAAAAATACTCGTGCATTACACTTTTTTGTAATTGCTTGTGGAAAACCCAAATTTTTTTTCCCTCCCCATTGCTAATCCGTTGTTACGAAAAATTACGACTGACCAGTCGTACAATGCACTTTTGTTTGAAGACCACATTAAAGACCGACTTTTTTACCAGTTTGTGTCTAATTGACATGCAACAATACGTTTTCTGAAACTTTCAGCTCTGCTTTTGTTCATAATTCTTTTCAATGCCAATGATACTCAAAGACTTCCTTAAGAGGTTTTAGAGGTTTTAAAAGTTTTAGATGGTTTTTGCTGGCATAGAGCATTTTAAAAGCTTTTTTTGGAAATCCTTGAGTATCAAACATTGAAGCGAATTATGACGTTAAACGCTTCCTGAGTAAGTTTGCACATGTTGCAATTTCAAATGTGCATTGTATATAGTTAACCCATGGAGAGGCAATGCGCCCCACTGCAATTTTTTTCTGTGTAGTTCCAAATGATTCTACACATTCCAGAATCATTCTGGGTTGCAACTAATTTGCTGGAAATCAATGAGGAGGAAGTATTTCCTTGAAAAATACATACAATACAGTCTTCTTCGACTTATATTAAAATATGTCTAGACCATCTTTGACCCTTGTTAGGCCTGAGTAATATAGCTGAGCTTCAGTTGCTGGTAAAATATGTTTGTACACTGCTTTACAGAACAATAAAACGAATTGTTACTGAAGAAGCAGAAGAAGAACTCAACTCCCAATACAAGTTACCTGGTGAGCTCAATGATTGGACAGGAAATGTTATGTACCCGGATGAGGAGTCTAAAAAATGGGATGTTAATGGTAAGTCAAACAAAGGAGATGACAATCCGAGGCAAAATTTGTTTAGTTTCAGCCTTGTGCTCAAACTCTCCACACTCGTTCAGGTACAGGTTAGGTGGCATACTCAACAGTTGAAGCGGAACTGGTCTTATTTTTGACACTGATAGACCCAGCAAATACAATAGTTGTCAGGAAATATATAAGATACCTGCTGCTTGTAATTTACTTTTGGGCATAGTAATTCAGCTCAATGGCTGGTATTGGGGCGTCGAGTGTCAACGCGTTTTGAAAGTACGATTCTACATCAACGACAGTGCTAGATACAGATACAAAATACGAACTACGAGGACATATACGACGGAACAACCATACGGTGGCCAATAGAGGCCACATCTGCTCCAAGGTAACGCGACTGTGCTGCGTCGGAAGTTTGATTTTGTTGCGTGAAAATACGATGTGCTGCATGGAAGCGCGAGTTTGCTGCGTGGAATTGACGAGGTCCGTACGAAGCGATACAACACGTAGCTTTACCGTGCGTGGTGCAGTGGTGTTTGACAGAGGCTGACATTGCGCATGTTAGCACAAACATTTCTCTGAGAAACCCTCGTCCAAAACATACACAACCCCCCCGTTTGATTATTTAGTAGACGGGGGGAGTGAATAGTATCATATGGCAATGACACCACGAGGTCATGCAATATCGAAAGTTCGAAACAAGAGAGCGAAAACAAGGAAATCGTGCTGCCGTTGTGGAATTTAAAAAAGCTTTTCACCAGTATTGTATTGTTTATAATGTATGAATATATATTAAAAATACAGTGATGGAGAAATTGGTACGGAGGCAAAATCAAAGTAACTACGAACGCCAAATGTATGGACCTGTAATTTGAATTTCTTTGAATTTTTGATCAAGGCCGTAGATGTATTTTGAGTACAACTACAGCATTTTGAGGCATGAGCGTCTAGTTTTGCCTAAAACTTCCAAAAACTCCGAAAAAGCATAAAAAATCGCGCTGTTTTTTAGTCGCGTTTCGATGCAGCACAGTCGCGTTACCTTGCAGCAGATGTGGCCCTTATCGGCCACCGTAGAACCAAAATGTAAGGGTGAACTAAAGATATACCTAAACGTATCTGTTGCGGGACACTGGTAGCCGAGATAGCCCCTCTCTCTTCTCAAAACAAACATCTGCCCGAAAAGCGCGCGGAAAAACCCCGGTAGGTCTGTCATCCGGAAATCGCGGCTGTTACAGGGCTTCCCAAAATGCCACTTGTACATTTTCTATAAATATTCGCAAAATTTCAACAGATAAACGTCAGTAAACCTTCAAGGCTCCTCAGCGGGGATGTTCCTTCTGGTCTCTAGTTTTTCTAGCTGTCTTTTCAACCAACATTAGTAACTTGTTGGGAGCGGTTCAATCTACTCTGTCTTCTTCCGTTCTTATCGCGATCGCGCGTTGCCTTCTCAATCACAGCTTTCCTAACAAGTCCATCCTTGCTTGAGTAGGTTGCCTTTGCCAATGACCACTGATTACTCGGAAGGTTTTCTTCTTTGTCAACGATACTATATCACCAATCTGAATGTTCCGCTTTGTACTTTGCCATTTCTTCCTGCGTTGCAAGCTTTGGAGGTATTCATATCTCCACCTCTGCCAATATTGATTTGCTAGGAATTGGATACGCTTCTATCTTTCGGCGCTGTACAGATCGGGTCGACAGAACTGTCCTGGTGGTGGCAACACGACTTTAGATTTAAGAGGGTACCTGATCTGGCCCTCCCACACACCTCCCATATGAGAAGCGTGAGGGACATTCATGATCCAATCGTAATTCTTGCTCAGAAGAAATTGATGGACCTGCGCTTGGTTCAATTGGTTCCATGCTTGATTTAACTCACCTTTGGCTCCGATAAAATTCGAACGTCGATCCGATCTAAGCTGACGAATATTTCTCTGTATGCATATTAATCGTAGTAAGATGCAAATAATGCTGTCGGTTTCCATGGTGTTGACTGTTTCGTGGTGGATGGGTCTCGACGCCATGCAGGTGAACAAAATCCCGTATCGTTTTTCACTCTCTACCATATCTGATGTGCCAGGGACCAAAGGCGTCTACACCCGTGTATTTCAAAGGCGCAGTTTCTTTCGTGCGATCAAAGGGAAGATCTGCCATCTTACCGTTTTCTGCCTTGCTTTGATGTCTATGACACTTTACACATTTATTGATTATTTTTGATACCACGGTGCGCCCATGGTTATCCAATAGCCAGCGTGGCGAATCTCGTTCGATGTCAACAGACGTCCTTGATGTTGGACAGGGTTGTGATGATGTTGCATGACCAGCGTCGTGACGTGACTGTTCGTTGGAAGAACACCTGGATGTTTCTCGTGAAACGTGACATCTGCGCACTCAATTTTCCTTCCAACTCGAATGGTTCCCGGGCCGGTTCCCTGTTGGTTCATGAATGGGTCTAGATGATGAAGGGAACTGATGTACTTTTGCCTTTGGCTCCTATCTCTGGTTTCAACTTTGTTTTCGAACTGGCTACGCTTTCGGGTGTGTAGGACGGTCATCTTTTCGTGGAAAATGTGTTGTTGAACATTCTTTGTAATCGTGGGTTCTGCCTGTTCTAGATCTTCGACGAGCATTGACGTGGGTGACTTTTTCCCAGTCACATTTGACAGTTGACTAGTTTGGATGACTCTGGTTGGAAGTGTATCTTGATGTACCTCGTTGCTTAAGTCAGTGCCCGTTTCGCTTGAACCAAGAAGAGAAACGGTTAAGAGTGTCCGTTTATAGAGGTCGTTTCTGCGACTGCACACGGACGACATTGACTGTGGTCTTTCAAACTTCTGGATCATTTTCGTCGAGGAAAGACAAGATGTCGGTATTTCCAGGTAATTCCGTCTGCCACAAAAACTCTAGACTGTTTAAGCATGCTGGAGAATCTAACAGTTCCTGTGGGGCTGCGGATCTCGAAGTGATGTCAGCTGGATTGTCTTTGCCTGTGACATCGTGCCATGCTTATGGGGCGTTTTACTTTTGTATCTGTACTCTATTTCCCACATACGCAGAAAGCGTTGTGCTTCGTTTCGGATATATCCAAGAACAACGGTTGCATCGCTACAGTAGATCTCTGCCGTCCGCATCATAATCTAGTTCTCTGGACAGTTCTTGCACAACGTTCACGGTAGGGATGAGCCGATCTCGAAAAGTACGAATTTACCGATCCGATAAATTCCGATTCGATTTACTAAAGAATCGGCCGATTTATCGGTTGTAACCGATATTCATTAAAAAAATTGTAATAGGAATTTTTCACACACGAAGTTGAGGTGACACACTTGTTAGGCCCGGTTTACACTGGCGAAGTTTCTGTGATCAAAGTGGGAATTTCAAACAGGTAAATCCTAAGTTTTGAAGGATTTGGTAAAAACATTTAAGGGAACTAATACAGTGCTCAACAATGAACTACTTCACTCTGATATTTCTTAAAAATTCTTCAGA
>JAODVM010348393.1:0-11232 GCA_025400095.1 Phenganax marumi
TTGTTTGAAGACAAACTTTGATAACAAAAGCGTAATAAAAGGCTTTGTCCATTTTGTGTAACATCAGTCACATCCACATAAATGCCGAGAACAGTACAAAAAGTGAAATGTAGTTTAATCAAACTTTTGCATAAGAAAGAGTGAGTAGTTTTTTTTATGTTTGTAAGAAAATGAAAGATTAGCATGTAACTGCCAAAAATGTAATAAGTGTTTTTGTGTGAAAAAATCCTTCAAATGTAACGTCAGTCACATGGAATTGCCCATAACCACTTTGGAGCCAAAAGTCATCAAAACTTTTGCACCCAATACAAAAGTGTACATACAATTTGCTAACTGAGCAGGGCTCTATTTTCTACATTTTACATCATCTTGCAACCAAACTTTGTAATTTTACTTTTTTAGGATGCTTTATTAAGCTGTGATGATGATTTTGTTCTTCTTGTCCGTATCAAAGTCACATCAATAGCTGGAATCACCATTTGCTTAGAGCCATTAATACTCATTTGCTTTAGGTGCATAAATACAGTGTCTATCAAAACAATTTCAAAACGCTTTGTAATTGAATGAGTATATTGATTTTAGGCATGTTTATGGATTTGTGTTTTTGTTCAAATGGAATGAAGAACGCCGGTCTCGAAGGAAAATCACGCCACTTGACGAGGCGTTTGTAGAAAGCGACGATGTCGTGAATAACATGTTCTTCGCTCAACAGGCAAATTCAGAGACCTTGTTTCACAATACAAGTTTTTGTATAATATATGTTCTCGTAGTATTGCAGAGGTGTCTATATGAGAGAGCTTTCCACATCAGAGAAATATCTGCCTTAGAGAGATGTCCATTTCACAGCACTGAACTCAGGCCTTAAAATATCGGTCGGTCACGGACATTGTCCGACCCATTCGTTAAATTGCCCGACGTAAAGAGAAAAGCATCGGGCATTCTGTCCGACCGAAGGAAAATTGAGAACATCTTTTTGTCTGTCCCAAATGTAATAATGTCCGACGAAACTGTAACTTTTTCTGATCCAATATTTAATTTGAGTCGTCAGTCATGCCATAGTTTTCGTGATGAAACCGCAGAATTATGTCGTTTTTTCCTAGTATTTCATTCTTACAAACTTTTGAGGTGATTACGTCAGAGCAAGTTTTGCGCAATGGGTTGTGAGATACATTGGTCAGTACTGTTAAAAACTATACGAGGATGGTTACTTCAAAAGAATTGATTTCCACGCCAAACTAAACATACGACCATCGGACAAAATTTTTAAAATGTCCAACCCATTTTGAAACGCATCGGTCATTTTGACGGACGATCTTCAAGCTGAAATTTTAAGGCCGGCTGAACTATATGCATGGAATGCTGACTCCTCTGACTCCTGTGCAAAAGTGAAGCTAAACATGGTGGGCATTGAAGGCATTCTTACGCCTCAGTTTCAGTCCCCTTACCTACACGGTCAACTTTTTAATGGACGACACCAGTATGCAGACTGAAACTGATGCACTAGCATTCCTTCAATCTTCACCATCTCTGGCTTCACTTTTTGATTATGCAATTGACTGAAGTCGGTCATCCATGTAGCTACATAGTTCACTGTATTATAGTGAGGTGTTCCCATTAGAGAGTTATCACTTTTAGAAGATTAGGGACCTTACGAAGCTACGACGGCGACGTCGCGTAAAACGTGATCTATATTTGTGCAATGAGAAGAAGTCAAGGCTAAATGTTGTTGTCAATGAAATAAAAGTCATGTTTAAGGACCTTGCACGATGATAAATCAATATCAGATTGTCCACATAACTCAATTTTAAAAGAACGATTTTTTCACTCAGTGAGTTCATGTCGCCAGAAAGCGTGAGAAGGCATAGAATGAAGTTGTATTTAAGCCTTTATACAATGGAGACGGCGTCGAGAAGATGCAGGGGACGTAAATTTATTCATTTTCTTTGTTTGAAACGCTCTTTTGTTTGGGAGACGTCGCCGTCGAAGTTGCCGTCCTCGATCTTAAGGTCCCTATTATCTGCATGAGAAAGATCTCTACATGAAAGAAATGTGATAGAAACGTGACTTTGTTGTGGTGGCAACCTCAAACAGCACATCTAGCTGAAATGAGGTAGCCATGATCTGATATATTACAGGGTGTCTTATTAACTTTTGTTGTACCTTCGTTTTTCAGATAATCCCCAATTCATGTGCGACTCATGCACTACTCAGTGTTTTGTTAAACTGCGATGAATTGCATCCTGGAGAAACTTTGAACAAACTCAAAGAATATACAAAAGGATTTGATCCGGAGGTGAAATAAAAGATTAGCCTAACTATTTAGCTAAATTTGCGAGCGTTTAGCTAACTGCATGGCTTCAAAACCCAGACAAATCTTAGCTTTAACAAGATTGAGCTTTTTGAAATTAAGTTGGTTGATTCAAGGTATCATTTTATTGCCTGTGAATTGTTTTAAACAGTTTTTTATTTGTTTAGACGAAAGGATATGCGATTGGAAATATTCCTGAGATTGCTAGGGCGCATAATAAATATGCAAGGTTGGTTTTCCTCGATAGGATAGTATTGGTTTATGCATCCAAATTTATGAAACTTTCAAAAGAAGTGTTGATTACTAAACGCTGCACTCCAGTTTCGCGTTTTTGAGAGGGAAGCGTTTTCTATTACATGGCATTAGGTCTTTATTCTGAAAAAAATCGTAGCGCCAATCGTAGCTTTGCCATATAAGAAATATCTGTAATCACAAACCTTGCGTTCTTTTGAGTCTTGTAAATCATTGTCTTGAATGGCAATCTATTAAATACGAATTAAGAGTGTTTTATCAAACACAATGCTCCATTACTACGCAATCCACTCCGCCTCACACAACTTTATATTACTTTATCTGCATCAGGGGCCGGTTGTACGAAAGGTGAATAGCGCTATCCACTGGATAGTGGATTTTTCAACCCTCGTAAAACTGGACAGAAAACGGCCAAACTTTCCTATTGGCTGACAAAACAAACTTAGGGGCGTTTAGTCTATGCACATTTATCTTTATCTTGTTTTAGAACGATTGATGAGAAATTTTACGAATGTTTTAAAAAATCACTATTGCGGTGGATAGCGCTATCCACCTTTCGTACAACCGGCCCCAGTTAAATACAGTTAAAATTTAACTCTATTTAATTGAGTCATGAACCAAAAGATTGTTAGGCTCTTGAATTGCAGTCTTACGAATTAAATTTCTTCGTCGTCAAGCCGACGAGTATTGGTTGGCAAGTTCTCAAATGCCATGTAATATCATACATCGCTGTTATAATGAGTATTGTATTGGCTCAGTTGTTGAGTTAAGGATCTATACAATCAACTCTCATATGACGATGTGCGTATAATCCGTTCATGAAGTGGTATTTCGGGCTAAGTTACCTTGAATAGTTGTTTCTCCACAGTATCTTTTACTAGATCGATGCCGGCTCTGTTAGTTCTATACGCTAGACACTTCTTAGGCACTGTAAGTGGGTGTTGAGTTGCTGCTAAAGCTTTCTCAAGCATTGCTTTGCATTGCAGTAATGCATCCAATTCCGAAACGACACACGATCGTTCTTTCTCCACTTCTTGTTTCCACGATGCGACATCTTTGATTCGTTGCCCAATCTTCTCGCGTATATGTTTCTGTGTCTTGCTCGCGTCCTTAGCTAAGTTTCTTGCGAGTTTGCTATTTGCATCACGAAGACTTCTGCCGTTTTCGATCTCACGAATCGCGTTGATGTAGTGAGTCTCGTTTGAGCTATACCACTCTGCCGGATTGAACTTCGAAGACATCATATACGTAGTTGCCATCTTGAAAAAAGTCCACGGTTAAATCTATCTAAATAGGATTTATTTTACCTTTTAGCTCTTTGACGGCTGGACTGCACTGCCTATGCTGTCAAGGTCGCTGCTTTACATAACTACACTCTTATACAACACACTGCAGCAATGTATTACCATGGAAACCGCGTCATTCGCTTGTCGCTAGGTCTTTAAGAATTTACCATCATTTTTCCACCGCAATCTTTGTCTCGAATTTTTTGGATGGAGCCTCAAGTTTCTATTGATCAAAAGAATTTTCCTAAGAAAGAGTTTTTTAAAATTTCCTCAATTAATTTTATTCCGTAAGCTTATTACTCATGTTGTCAGAATGTCTTTGGAGAAAAATTTGAAAATAATCAACTGTGAGCTATAATTCTACACCTGTCAATCTATTTGTTTTTCACGATCATTTTCGTCTACAAAATCCTCGCAGAAAACTCTTATTACATTCTATTATACCTTCAGCGGTAACAATTAGCAGCGAGGTTTTCAGTAATTAAAAGCAACAGTGGACCTTGTTAGATAGTAGAAACACTTCAAACTTCATTTTGATAAAACAAACTGTCAAACTCCAAGACGCTCAATTGACTTCAGCTTGTGTACTCGTGAAATACTTTTTGTAAACATTAGTGGATTAATTTCGGCTAGTCAAGATGAAATTAACTACGAGAACTGATTTTTTGGTCTAGGTTTTTGAGAAATAGTCATGATAAACAGGTGTAGGAATAAATTTCTATAGCAACTGCTGCCTGTTGGCATGAAAAGTTAGCCAGCAACGCACACCTGCTACAAGCTATTTGAGTTTATGTAAATATCTCACAGCTAGAGTCAAAATCACTCAAGTAACCTGCGAAGTTATAAGGTCCACGCTACGTCATCATCAGTGACTACGTTGACGTCAGCATTGCATGAGTTGACAAGATTGTTTCGGTCTTGTTTTGTTGTTTTCTACAAGCTCTTCTTGCTTATATTAAGAGCCAAATAGAGCTAAACATTGTCAGTTGTATCAAGATGTATGCGATGCTTTTATGTAAATGTGTCAATAAGCACTTTTGCGCTTGCGCATTTGAGTAACGAGTTTTGAAAGAATTCTCCAGAGTCTCTAGATTGCGTTTCTGCATTTTTAGACTGAGTACTACAAACAAAAACAAGATGGCATCCGAAGACAAGGTATGATAGTTTATTTTATTCAATTTCATCGCTAAAAATATCATTATTATAAGAGTTTTTGAGGTTGTATTGGTCTTATGTGTGACTTCATTTGTTATTGAATATTATTAGGATGATGTTGAGAGTGCTAAACGTAAAAATACTGAGATAAATATCGTTGAAGCGAGCGGTTCCGTGACTTCTGTCGATGATGACGGAACAACTTCTAGTGAAGCAACGTCTAGTACTGCTAGCAAGAAAGCGGAGCGCTTAAAGAAGTTGAAAGAACTTCATTTGAGAAGGGTAACATGTTTTTATGCTGATCAATATTGTGTACAGTTAGACATGTGTTAAATTAGCAAGTCAGTGTAGGTGGTGTACAACTATTCAAAGAACAAAGAGATTTTCGCCATGTTGGATGAAATTTGAATTGCAAACTGGGAAAGTCCTTTGTCAAATTCATCCAACATGGCAGCAATTATGTAACTTGAGAACCACCTATTTCAGAATGAAGCAAGGAAAATGAACTATCAAGAAGTTGTGGAAGAAGATAGGAGAAAAAAACTGCCTGCCAACTGGGAAGCAAAGCAAAAGAGAGTTGAATGGGAACTACAAGACCACAAAGCTAGAGCTGTTAGTTTTCAAACGCCTTCATGTAACATCTTTTACCTATAATAGCATGGAAGAAACAAGAACCAATTTTATTTCAATGATGAAAACAAACATACAAATAGACACTGATTAAATGCTAAACAGTGCAATTGGTAAAACTATTTGAGATGGCAAGTAATTTTAGTGTGTCTTTATAGGAAGCAGAGGCTGCTGGGGAAGATTATGACCGTTTGAAACTGCTCGAAGTAACTGCAGATGATGCGGAAAAACTGGGCCAGAGAAAGAAACGAAAGAAAAATGCTGACACAGGGTTTTCAGGTAACAAACTAGGGCTACACATATTGGAGTTGCTCCAGTTTTCAGTTCATTTATCATCATAACATCTTGACACATTTTGCCAGACTTTGCAGCAGCTCAACACAGACAATACTCACGTCTCGTGAAGCAAATGAAACCAAATCTAGCAGAGTATGAAGAACAAAAAGAAAAGCTGTAGGTTGCATCCAGATTGATTTTTATTTGTGAATTAGTATTACTTCTATACTTGATAGTAGTGCTGAAAATTGTTTGTGGTTCTTCATAGTGGAGATCAAATGTATCCAACGGCGAATAACATTGCCTATGGAGGCGAAGGTAAAGTTTCCAAGGAAGGTGTTGATCGTATGGTTGCTGATCTTGAAAAACAGTGAGTGTACATGATTTTCAATGTTTGCTATTGGGTATTTTGACAGTGTTTGTAGTGTGTATATAACTTCATTTTCTAGGATTGAGAAACGTTCAAAATACAGTCGACGACGTGCTCATTGTGATGAAGCTGATATCAGTTTTATCAACGAAAGAAACATGAATTTCAACAAGAAATTATCTCGTTTCTATGACCAATACACTGGCGAGATCAGACAGAATTTGGAACGTGGTACAGCTATTTGAAATGTATGCTGTCTGGTTCGTTTTTGGATCATTTCTCAGAAAAGGAAATGCAAAGGGGCCCAAAGTTTTGTCACTTGAAGCAATATGTTGGATTCTTGATGATGACCAAGTGATTTGCTAAAGATATTACCCAGTAGTGAATTACTCTAGTAGATTAATTGTAAAATAGATTTTATTTTGTATTTCAAATTGTGTGGATTAGGGCTCAAGTTTACAAGCACATATTACTAAATTGCGCATAATTCGCATTCGTGACGAACACGAAGGATTTCCACGCGTGTTTAGTCCACTTCGCGAGTGGTGCTCTCGTCACGGGCCGGAAGCAACGAGTCGGTATCTCACCATTTTGGCGTTTCGTCTTATTTCTAGATGCAAGGTTTGTACAAAGTTTTCAAGCTATTGCTGTTGTTTACTTGAAAGCAAGTTGAAGGAGGAGTGTCTTTGATTTATCTACAAGCATGGTGTGGTCGTACTGCAGCGAAATGAAGTCCTAAAACGGTTAGTAAAGCTCACGAATTATGACTAACTTTAAAAGATAGTTGAGCCTTCAAAGGGCATGTCTTGAATACCTTGTCGATACAGTAGATTGTGAGTCTTCAAATTTAGACAAGACGTCCGGTGAAAGTGAACTAAGGATAGCAGTTAGTCCTGGCTTCTTATTTGGTTCAAATTGACTGTAGTACAGAGAATGATGAGCTGCAAAATGTTGTAATAAGTGACATTTTGTGAAGTGTAAATGATGCAAAAGTAAGGAAGCAAGGCACTCGCTGTATCTCACTACACATGAAATATTCAAAATATATTGACCTCCTCGCATCGGTCTTACATACACAGCTCTATTGAGCAATTTTGAATTCAACTTGGCGTTATGTACTAGACATGGCCATGATCCTCAGTTGAATAATTCATCATTTGACGAGAACATTTCATACAACGCCTATAAGTCTACAAAAACAGATTTCAGCCGGTGTATTTTTGCTTATATTTCTGCTATCATTATGCCTTATTAACCTTTCTTTTTCAAAATATCGAGACTTTATAGCTCGTTTATTAAACGTGTTACACGTTATCTACTCTTTTGTACAAACATTCTCTGTATTTAAATTTGGTCGTCTGCGCTCACCAGTAAATTGATATACACAGTAAACTCACATTAATTTCTAAAGGTTTGTTATAACACTCATTGCAAACAAATAGATAATTATACTTGCGTTATAAGAGTTGGCATAATGCCTTGAATAGTAATGGCATGCGTGGTATATCCTCGTTAGTATTTCTTGATTCCCCATTCTTCATATTATAATTATTGTTTGTCTTCAGTCTCGGAAAAATTGTGGCATATTTTTATGCTGGAATTTGATACATGGCGACTGCTAATGCATTTTTTTGTGTTTCTAGACTCGCTATATTTTCATGGATATATTGTATGCCTTGCACATTTTGACAATTTCTCGTCGTGTCAAGTTCTAGTATAGTTATGGAAACTCTAGCAGTTCTGGACTTATATTCTATAACGAGCCACAGTTCAACTCTTGGCTTTTAGGAAAATGTCTAGTTCGCAGACTTATGTATCGTTGAGGGTTTTTCCAGGCCATATTGTGCCCGGTTTGCAATCCGTGGAAATTAGTGTTCCAGAATTTGTCACGACTAGAAAGGTTTTGAAATTAGTCCTGGTCGAGTTGGAGATACAGGAACCACCCGAAAAATATGAGCTTGTCGAAGTATGTGTTCATGATGATCAGTCGGCCCACAGCCGTCCTAGACCTGATCAAGGAGAAGACGATGATTCAGACGATGAAGATAACACAGTTTTTGAAATACAAACTACAGAACGTGTACTTTCGTTCAGTGATAATCCCGTCAAAGTTACTCAATCGTGGCGTCGGATGGGAAGCATAGGGAATACGTTTCGTCTGTTTCTACGCGAACGACAGTTATCAGGAAAAGCCTCCAATCGATTGACTCATAACTGGATGGATTGTCATGAATCTGTACGTGGTAGAACAGGAGGCTTTCATTTTGATGCTTTTTCGAATGTTGATGATGATGATTTGTGCCGTTTGCCCGATCTCAATGAACAAACTTTACTGGAGAAATTGTTCCATCGTTTTGAACGAGGAAAAATATACACATATGTTGGGGAGATTCTTATTGCAGTCAATCCGTATAAGTTCTTTCCTATTTATAATCCCAAGTACATTAATACCTATCAGAATAGAAAACTCGGCGACCTCCAGCCTCATATATTCGCTATTGCAGACGAAGCTTTTCAAAATATGTTGAAAGAGAGAAAGAATCAGTGCGTCGTAATATCCGGCGAGAGCGGTAGCGGCAAAACGGAGAGTACTAAATTACTACTGCATCACTTAACTGCCCTAAGTCACAAGTCTGGCTTTGAGAATACTTCGGTGGAAAAAACGATTTTAGGTGCAGGGCCAGTGCTTGAGGTAAGTTTATTCAACTGTTTCCGGTTGTAAGTCATCACAAATAACATTTTCCGGTCGCCTAGTACGTACATGCTATACTTTCTTGTTTGCTGATGTCGTTTGTTTATATTTGCAAATGCATTTTACTGCAATTTGTTCTATTTGCAGTTGGCGTTGTTTTGCAACATTTTCGAGTGTTTGCAAATTTTTGCGAACGATTTGTAACACTTTTGGAATCACTTGGAATTGTTTTGTAACATATTCGAACACAAGAAAATTTGCAACATTTTGGAGTCACTTAGAACCGTTTTGCAACATTTTCGAATGCCATAAAATTTGCTACAGTTTTAGAATCACTGCGAATTGTTTTGCAACCTTTTCTAATGTTTACAAAGTTTGTTGCATTGAGCATATCTTTACCAAAAATATTCGCGAACAATACTGGAGCAATTTACCACATTCCAAGAATATATTTATGAAATGTACATTACACTGATATCCTTGTAATTAAATACGCTAAAACTTACCGCGCTTTTCGTATGACAAAAATCTAACCATAAGTGCAAGAGAATTCTGTGCAACAACAGTTTTAATTATGCTTTGATTTTATTGTCTACGTTTGAGTACAGTAGTGTAGATTTTAATTGAGCTCGTTCTTGGGGTATTTGAAAAACTTAGTGTCTATTTCATCACTAAGGAATATTTTAAAACGATAATAGTTTGGCGTTTCTTCCAGTACGAAAAATACCTTGTTGTTCAGTGTCATTGCTGAACCTATGAAGTTAGTTGAACTGTAAATTGTCTCCTCAGCCAGTGTTTGTTTATGGAAGTGAAAATGTGATTTTATACAACTTTAGCAGGGACCTAAGGACAGTGTTTATGTAAACATAATTGACAGCTTTGGGTTTTCTTGTAGTAATCTACATTGATAATGATCTTTTCTTCTGTTTTGTACTTTTGAGTCAATCATGCTTCGTTGTTGCTTTAAATTGTGTTTTCCCATGATCTGATTCAATAAGATTTGACTGTGACCAGCTAAGAACAAAGCATTCTCTTCATAGCCATTACCAAAAAAAAACTGCATGAGTAAAAGTATTGTATCTTTTGTGGTTATACTAGTAGAAATTGGTTGAAATATTGTATGTAAGGTCTTGTAGAAATTCCTTTTATCATTCCCAAACTTGCTAAATATTTGCTTGCAAAAGAATGTTGGAGTTTTCAATGTTTATTAATAAACATGATTCAGTGTTTAACATGTTAATGTTCAATGATAATATATTTTACCTGGTACTAAGACAGTTGAACTAACAGGAAGGGGTATTTAGTGTGTTATGGCAAACAAGATTTACTGCTGTGTATAAAAACTGTCTATTAAATTTTAGTTCAATACTGGTACCCAATTTCTGCTGATGGCATGAAAATGTTCAATGATTTATGATTTTAATTTCTGTTTGTATCATGAATTTATTTAGCAGTAATTATGTGAATTCTGCTACTTATTAACTCATACTGCATTAATTCTGCTACATATTTAATTCATAATACTCGAAGCACTGATGATATGTCTAAACTGTCCATCAAATATCTTTTCAGGCATTTGGAAATGCTAAAACTGCAAGTAACAACAATTCTAGTCGATTTGGAAAGTTTACCGAAGTAAAATTTAGGCAAGATGGAACAGTCTCTGGGTCAGTAAATTTGTTACAATTATCCAACATAATTACATTCATTGAAGTGCATTTTATGGATATCTGAAGATGATGGATTTTTTAATGCACATTTTTGTGGGTTTTTAGAGCTATCCTAAGAAAGTATCTGCTTGAAAAGTCAAGGATTGTTACTCAAGCCATTGGGGAGAGGTAGAAAAATTTTGTTTCAAGCAAATCCTTACAAAAACATTCTATAGAATATTACATTGAAATATTGTTCCATAGAATATTCAACAGGATTTAGAATATTCTATACCACCTTCTATGGGATTCTACAGAACTTTTTTGTAAGGGAAAGTACTTAGGTTATGTTTTGACTTCTTCTGTTTTGTTGCTTTAGAAATTATCACGTGTTTTATTATCTTTTGGCTGGAGCCAATGAAGTTGAAGCACAAGAATTTCATCTTGGAAAACCTGATTCCTATTTCTATTTAAACAAGGTTTGTTGCTCATACTTCATGCTTGAAACAAACAGCGTGTTTTAGTTACAATATTTCTATGTAATACAAAGTTTTGTGGAAACACCACGTAAATTTATTTATGCAGAGCTTTCGGTCCGTAAGCCCGGACCGTCA
>JAODVM010348504.1:0-27788 GCA_025400095.1 Phenganax marumi
GCTAATCCGCACTGAAATCAATAGATTCCCGCAACGTACTGTGTGGTGTTACATATTATCCGATTATCCGATAACTCCAAGGCAAAATCGATTGTAAAGAATTAATCGATTTATCGATTTATCGGGAGCAGCTCTAGTTATTCATCGACGATCTTCTTTGAGCGATGGCTCAATGAAATCCAGTGTACAAGAGATCTTTACTCATCAATGATCTCCGCCAATAGTGTGATCAGGAAGATATCGCTGATGATGAATTGTGAGGGATATAAGAACCTTGTTTGAAGCTTCTTTTTACTTCTTCCAAGGTATATCAGCCTGAAATGCAGGGGCAAGCTGCGGGCGGTTATTACCACCAACAAGGTATGCCTACAGCACATCCACCCAGGCAAGGAAGCCCTCAGACTGGCATTCACACTTTACCGCCTGGAGTGCAGCAGATTGTGGTACAGCAACCGTCTCAGATTAATTCCAGTCGCAAACGAACTGCTGCCATTCCTATCAAATCGCCTGGAACGGAGGTTGGCGTAATAACCTACTTTAAACTCGCTGTTTTTTACCGGTTCGGTTTGAAACTATGAGTACAGCAAGTGTTTTTTAGTTTTGTCAAATCTCAGTAGGGATAATGCGTGATGAAGGCGTTAGAACGGAGTGTCGAAAGCTTGGATCTTGAATTATCACTTCTGAAAGTTACATTCATTGTAGTTGACCAGAGCTGCCGCGATAATTTGCAAAGAAAACAGTAGGCTGGAGTATAAAAAACTTGGGTCTCTCTTGGAAGTAATTGATGAGCCGTTCAATTAATTCCTTTTCTTTTGCTCTTTTCCTTTCAGGAAGTAAAAGCAAGTAATTAGGATTTTGGCTGCATGAAGTTTCGACGTTGAAAATCAAGGGTGTTTTTGCTGCGTTATTTTGCATTCGTGCGAGTTCAACAGGTAAAATGTATCCATACTTTATGGTATTATCTGTTTGCTGTCGGTACGTATTCACCCATACTTTTGAATGAAACTAAAATGTTTTAAAGTGAGGGCGAGTACTCTCACAAAGAACAAAACAAACTTTCACTTGGAAGATGTTTTGGGTGAACTAGTATAAGTAACGAGGTATAACGTAGTTAAGCAAATCTGCCTAAAGTTTCACAATCAGTTAGTGGACCATGTAATTTTTTAGTGTTCTACATTTTGTATGTTTACTATTTATATCCACAGCAACTTTTTTTTCGAGTTTTTGAACAAGATGTATTTTGAATTGTTTCAAGTAGGAAATACACTGAAATTTTTTACTTTATTCCTTTCGGAAATCGTATAAGATTTCTTTCTTGGCTTTCATCATCTGTTGAGATCACGTTGGAATTTGGTTGGAAACGGCTTCATGAAAGCAATGTACTCGAATTGTTATTTGTTTAAAACTTTATGAACAAAGTACAAGACGAGGGTCAAATTCGTTTCTAGCAATTACAGGCTAGGGAAGGATTTCTACAACACTTAGAAGTTGAAAAGAGGCGAAGGTATTGTAGGAGATTTAGTTTCGCTGATTCTAGTTAGAGTTGGTAGTGACAGTGTTTGCATGGTTCTTGCTGTTATGAAGCATTTGAATTATATTTTATATCTCCTTTTTTAACACAAATCCTTGTGTACATGGAGGAAACGCGGCAAAAATGCATCTGGGATCAATAATTACACGTGGTTTAAGACGTCCGGTGTTTGGTATTAAAATTAAACCATAAACAAGCTGTTCTCTTGTTTTAATATTTTACCACCCTTGCTTACCAAACATTTTTGGCCACTTTTACTGGGGAATTTTTTATTAAATGCATTTCTTTGTTATTTCGAAACAAGCTAAATATTAGTTCACTTCCTAGGGTGTTATAGATACAATCTGTTGTGTGCTATGGTATGTAAATTTAAATACCCTTTGGTTTGTAATTTCACTTTGCGGGGGTTACCATAGAACTGCAACCGACAAGCGTCACTATTAATTTGTTGTATACACCGAAAACGAAATATCTGTTTTCGACTTCATTCGCTTGAAGAACAACTTGAGAACAGTTTTTAGAGATTACAAGCGTTTGGACCTGCAAGATAAGCTGGTATATGGTTAAAAGTATGGGAAATTTAAATGCCAAGGATGCAGCAAATTTGTTGCAAGTTTTGATAGTTTGTCAAGTGTCGTGGTTTTAAAAATGAATGAAGAAGCGTCCTTCTCTAGTCAAGAGCTTACTTCAGGTGTGTTCTTACAATTCTAAACCACTTGAATTACCATGAAAATTTGTTTATAAATAATACAGCAAAGGTCAGATATCGGTTTATGCCTGCTTGTTTACATTCCTGCGTGAAACTAATAGTTGCTTTCTTTCCAAATTTTTTGTTTCAGGAAGAGGCGAACAAGAAATTCGTAGTCTACTTCGAGCAAGTCATGCTTATTTGCTAGGTATATTCATGGTTTTGAAGCACTTTAAAGCTAGTGGAGCCTGTAAAAAGTTTGAAATAGAATCGCGTTTATTGACACTAATTGAATGAAACTTCCTTATATTGATGTAGGTACATTAGATAAGAACGGACGACAGATTATTCTAGTGCCACATTACAAAGGAGAATCCTCTGAATTATCAACTTCTCTGAGCTTTATAACACAACTTTTTAGGTACAATACATTTTTATCTAATAGACCTCTTTTGAAGTACAAGGACAATAGCTCATTTCTGTTCTATCCTTTGTAATTGTTGTTTATTATTATTTATGAAGTTTATAGAGGACATTGGTTGATTGAGATGGAAGCTTCATAGTTAATCTCTGAAATTATGTTTGTTCTTTCCATCTGTCTATTTTCAACTGGTCATGTTTCTTTTTAATTGTAGAGAAGATGTTCAAAAGAAAGGTTTCACCATTCTTGTTGATGCAAGAAGTGAAAAATGGACAAACTTTAAATCCATTTTGCAAGTCATTAAAGTATGAATGAAGACAGCTCATCTCATTACTACCAGAGCTAATCATTAACTCATTAGAAAGCAATGCACTCTCTAATACAAAGTTTTGTGGAAACACCACGTAAATTTATGGTGTATGGTAAATGGTAATGGTGTATGGTGTATGGTAAATTTATTTGGTGTTTCCGCAAAACTTTGTATTAGATAGTTTATCGCCATGAAAACCTTCAAAGAACTTAATGCACTCTCCTTAATAAAATGATGTCTCTTGGTAATATTAGTAGTACACAGCTTTACTAGAATTAGTCATCCTGTAACTGGGTAATTGTGTTTGAAATGTGTCTGTTGAAAAACATAACAAACTGTCAATAAATCTGTCAACAGAGTAAAAGGACCATGCAGGGTACATCGGTTTCCGCATTGATTACGACCATCAAGTCATTAACCAAGTTCTGGTAATTCACTCATATCCTTTGCCATATTGTTCTAGGAAACATCCTACCATGTCGCTGCTGTCTTAATCCTGAGACCTGATGCATTCTGGGAACGAAGGAAGAGTGGGCGCTTCAGCAAAGCTGACCTCGCTGCGTATCCATTTAATGTATGTTGATACTAGAACAATATTTGTGTATCTCTCGAGTAGCAGTTATTCTTTCTACATTTACTACTGAAAGCCATGCAAGGAAGTGAAACAGTAGATGTGAAATCACAGGTTTTGGAGGTCACTGTTTTGGTTCTTTTCAGACCATTCTGCTGTCTTCTCTTGCAAAACTTGAACAATATGTAGAAAGGAGTCAACTACCTGAACATTTTGGTGGAACCTACAGCTTCGACCCTCAGTCATGGATTGATAGAAGAATTGTAAGTCAGAATGGACAAATTCAGATTATCAGTATTCGTTTTGAGGATAAACCATGTATATTTATTATTGCAAAGCTTTCGGTCCGTTAGCCTGGACCTTCGTCAGTGCAACAGTTCATCAGTGAAGGTGAAAGCTTTGCGATAATAAATATACATGGTGTATCCTCAAAACGAATACTGATGGAAAACTACAAGAATCTTATTAAATTCAGATTAGCTTTTTAGCCGCAAGACTTGACAGTTTTTATTGCTATGAGGACATTAATTGCAACAGAATGCTTTATACAAACTATACGCCTGGCATCAACTAAAATATATTGATATTTTATCATTGTAGGAAGTTGACAAGTTACTTGAATCTGTTCCAACTATTGCAAAGACATTGAATGAAATAGAACAAGAGATTAAGGCAGAAGAACAACTCGTTGTCACCCCAGAGAAGATTGAAAAGGAACAAGTCGAGTTTGAATCAAAGATGAACAGCGTTGCTAGTGTGTTACAGAAAGGCAGTGAGCTGCTTAATGAAATAAGAAATGCTCCTGGCTATGAGATTGAAGAAGAATTACTAGATGTTGCTTCGTTGGATGAAAAGATGACAGGACTGCAGGAGAATTATCTTCAGATCATTGACAAATGGCAGAAAATGAATGAAAACAGAATGGTTGATGAAAGTATCGCAAGTTTTAAACACGACTCCAAACAGGTACCGCAAACGAGAAAAACCCCGTGGCAAAGACGAACAATTTTCCTTGAAGACGTCTTGGCGCGTTCACTTGCTCGTGTGTGTACGACCAATGACTTGTCTTTAGCTGTCGCATGCATACCCAAATTACCTTTCTAAAAAGCTGGAGTGACTAGCTGTTCAAAAAAGCTTATTGTCAAGGAAAAACTAGGAAAAACTTGTGAAATTTCGCCTTACACACGGGCAAACAGAACTCGTCAGACGTCAACCAAAAATTCATAAACATACATAAACATTCATAAACATTGCTAAACATACGAGACGGAGAGGCATGTTGTGTATGACCTCATATTGACTAGGGTACTTCTTTTTCCAGATAATTGAATGGTTGTGTGGTCCCGGCGAAGAGTACCTTTTGAAGAATACGAAACTGGGTAATTCTGTGACGAGTTCTGAAATGCTGATGAAGAAACATGAAGAATTTGAAGCACAAACAAAAGTGTGTAGTTTCTTGCTAAAATTCTCAGTTCTAAGATCATAACTGCTCCTTACTCTACATTCATGGTGGAGCAATCACTTGGAAAAGCTTATAAATACTGTATTATAATAAAACTTGAGTACGTCCCACAACAATATGACGTTACATTTCTATGCTATTTATCAAAGTGTGACTTTCCCTCGGAGAAACTTAAGAAAACTTTATTTCTTTCCAGGATATCATCAGTTTATTTGCGACTGCGCGCTCTAAAGCAAGAAACCTTCAAGAATCTAAACATCCCAAGTCCCTAGATATCAAAGAACAAAAAACAACCATGGACAAATATTGTAGAAACTTTGCTCTTAGAATGGAAAGACGACAGTTCCTTTTGATGTCATCTGTCAAGTTTTACACTTGGACACAACAGGTTTGAACTATAAAATCCCATTTGGCGAACCAGTTTAGCCTTATGCAGTTGCTCAGGGCGAAAGCATTACTAGAGGTTGTGGGTTCAATCCCATCTGCTAGTGTTCTCAGTAAAGTTTTTACTTGTGGGGAAGACATGGAATTGTGTGTGAAAAGAACTTCTTTTGTCCTAGGCGTCACGACATTTAGATGAGCTATTGAGTTTACTCTGCAGTGATGTTGATGCGAAGTTGGAAGAAGAAGCAACGTTGGCGATGCTGGAAAACATTGATTCGCACACGAAAGGTTAGAAGGATTACTCAGAGTGGTTGGTGTAGTAGTCGCTCGGTAACGAAGACGTTTTTTCCTGCGACTTTTCTCCCGTTGAAGGATGTGATAGGGTGGATAACCGACGGATACAATTAGCCTTTCTCACGACGCCATTTTTGGGGTACTTTTCGTAAAAAAAAAATATGTCAAAATCAGAAAATCTAAGCTGTACGAAAACCGTTGTTCAATAATTAAACTGTAAATTAACTTATAAAGATTTTATTTAGAAAAATGACAAAAATTTTGACGATTCAAAACCTATATTTATTGATTGTAATCTCAGATAGTACCCCAAAAGTGGCGTGGTGAGAAAGGCTAATTGATCCAACAATTTCACTTATGCACTCGTCAGTCAACCTACTTAAAATCACATACGCTTCGAGGAGAAAAGTCACTTCAAAAATCGCCTGTGTAAACGGGCTCTGACAGCGTAGCAAATTGAGTCTAATTCTTGTAAAGTATGTATTATTAAATGTGTTATTTAGCTGTGGTAAAAAGGACATTACGCCTTGTTCGTTTGAACTAGAAAACATTTACACCCTTTTTTTTGCCCATCAGGTATAGCAGAAGCGACCGAAGCTGCACTCCGTGAAGGTGACGCCATCTTGGATGCTCTCAAGGCGCCACTGACTGATATATATGGCTACGAAGTGGACTACGATTGTAGTTCAATTGCTGAACACATTAGGAACACTATTGATGATCTCGTTGGAAGAAAGAAACGCAATGATGAATTGTGTGATGTGAGGAAGCTGAAGCTGCAGCAGATATTACAACTACGATCCTGTGAAAGGGATGCGGATCAAGTAAGTTGAGCAAGGAGAAAGAATATCAACCAATATCAGAGGTAAACACCACTGTTAAGGACTAAAAATAGGTTGTCTGTTTCAGGCAATTGCTTGGCTTCATGAGCTATGTGACGTCATGATGACGTCACATACGGACGTAGGCAGGACTTGTGAAGAAGCAGGAAGGATGAAAAATGATCACGAAAAATTTCAAAGCACTGCTAAGGTTACATCACTATATTGACTACTTTTGCTATATATTGAATCACTCTTGTATCATCTACGCGCTTCAGTAAAAAAACGATTAGGAAAAGCCAAAGAACTATGAGAAAACCTGTGGTGGCTTTTAATATAGTAGAGTAAAACTAAAATTCATCGCCTTTTTTCCTGCAACACTCGTACATTACAGTCCACTCGTGGAAATGCGTTAGTTTTCAAACACTTGCCGTAGTCTTGGAGTAAGCTTGCCCCCAAAAAAACCGATATCAAATTGTCTTTGCACTGTTCAGTTGTTTCTAATAGCTAATGAAGATCTTGCAACTCTTACACCATTCCAAGAGAGATACGTTTTGTTTTTCTCAGGGTACATACGACTACGGTGAACAAGTCGTTCAGGCAGCGTTGGTTTTGCGACGGTCTTGTCGTTTCGTTTTAACTCCAGTTCATAGCCGAGAAGAAATGTTGGCCAAAGTTTGGGAACGCGTTGCAAATATGATTCTTGAGCGAGGCAGGAGACTCGAAGCGACAGTGGAGTTTTATAAAAAATCAGAAGAGGTAATGGTGGATATTTAGAGCCAGATTCGCTTTGCGGTCGAGTAAATTAAGCAGAGAACACTCTGGACACACCTGTAGTGTATCAGAGGAAATCGGCTTACATCCAACTTTATTTGGTGTAACTACGAAGTTAATGCTGTGTAGAAAATTGAATTTCTTTGTTGCTGTTTAGTTCCTGCGTGAGGTTGATGAATTAGCAATAGCGTACGTGCAAGAAGGCACTCTTTCTCATCTCACAAGAGAACAAATTAAAACTGAGTTGATGATACACTGGGATATCAAAAAGCGTGTCATCAAAGATTGCCAGAACACTGTCACTTTCGGGGAAAATTTCTTGAAGTGGTTGATCTCACCGCTGACTACTGACAGTGATGATTCAACCGCATGCTCAACAAATGAGGTCAGCTGTACTCCTGTGGCCGAGTGTTTGGCCGAAGTAAAGGAAAGGAGAGTGGAATGGGAAGGAATGTGGGCAGACCGGTTAAACAAGTTGCAAAAGTTGGCTGCTGGGGAAACTGAGGCTGAAAGTAGTACATCCGAGGTAACCTAGTGCAGGATTCCTCATGTTTCTACAACTTCCAGAATATATTAATTATATGATCGGGAATTTCCAGTGACGACAGCTTGGCTTATCTCGGTATTTTTCAGACTATTTGGCTAAACCGAACTTGCGTAAAACTTGTTTTTGTTTTTTGCCATTATAAGGAGCAGGATATTTAATGTCTCCATTTACAGAATTTTTAGTTTTTTTTTCTCGTTTTAATTAGTTTTCCCCATTCTACGTATGGCTACTTTTCCCATTCATTTCACAAGAATACAACCATTCACAAAAAGTGCCATCGTACATCTTGTTTCCATCCAATAATACGTCTTAAACTAGTTTCTTAATTTCTTGCGAGACTAGTCTAAAATCCTGCTACGTATTTCTAGATTGTTCAGTGGGTGAAAGACATTGCTTGTGAAGTTATTCTGGGTTTGTTTGACATCGGAGACAACTTGAACGAAGCTCAAACTCTTTCATATCAGTGTTCTATGGTGGAGAAGGCTGTCATGGTAAGATTGGCTTCATCAGTTTGTGTTTCATTTCGAGATGCAGTCACCATCTTAGTCAGTTTAGTGTTTCAACGGAGCACCCGGGAACACCCCGCGGTGCTTCTAGTATACCTCAAAAACTGTGGAAGTGTGACTGAGATGTGATTCAATGGAATAGATAAAATCTTTCAATTTTTTTTTTCACGAAAGGTCACTTTCGTAAAGTCACTTCGAAACGGTCACTTTCGAAAATTCACTTCGTAAAAAGAAGCGACGGTTGTTCCACGAGTTTAACAGATTTATTCAATGGGACTCACTTTCTTTTAACAAATCTTTCATCGTTTGTGATGTGTATATTCTGTTTTACTCCGTCACTCTTATTACAAGAATTTCACGAAACTTTCGCTGTCAGTGTATATTGAATTACTTGCTCATGGGTTAGCAGTCCTTGAAGTACGGCAGAGAAAAACTTTTAAGTTTATGAACTTAAAAGTTCATAAATTCCAAGCTGAACTCTTGTGGCAGCCCTTGGTGGCTCGCAGAATTGGTTGAGAGAGGTATTGCATTGGCATCACAAGAATTCATGCTCGATTCGTAATTGGCCGAGAGCTTATAATTGCATTGTTCTTGTTCATGGTATTACCATCAACTCGAGCTACTTTAAGTTCTTGTGAAGCGCCTGGAAGGTACTATGATCATTGAACTCGATGATGGGTTTGGTGTTGACATCGTGGAATGTATTGATGTGTGCCTGTTGAGATTTCTTGTTTCATTTAACCTCAGACTGTGAAAGATTGTAAACACGTGTCGTTTTGTATATACCTTACTCCAGCTCCATAGTTTTCCGTGGTGTCTTCGCTTTCTGGCGTATATGGTGCCATAATTAGAAACCAGGGCGTCGTTACGGGTCAATTAAATGTCAATCTTGGAATGCTAAGCACTTCGTCCAGCATTTTGGTAGAAACGCACACGGCTGTCTAGACCATATCTCTCTCTTATTGAGACATCGTAATCATAACTATATAAGACTTGGGAACGCTTTACGAAGCGGATGCCTAGCGGAACTCATTGGTAAGTGCTATTTAAATGCGCAGATTTTACGCGTCGTTTGTTATCTAAGAGCTCTTGAGTACAGTCTGCATGCCTCGTGATTGTTCTTTCAGTAATAATAATCTGACTATACTACTTCTTGCTTCGACTACCGAAACATAACTATCGAGAGAAACGAAGTTTCTTATTTGTAACCAAAATGTAGTTCACGATCCACAGCCGGTTGTGTTGTCTTCTAATGCATTACGTCCGAAACGTGTTTAGTAATTTAATACTTCTGGGTTTTAATTTGGTTTGTAAACTGGCATTGCGTTCAAGGAAATGGTAAACGTAACGTTTAGTAGGGTGGATATATCGATGGATTTCAATGCATGGCTAAAATCGTGTTTATGTTGTCCAAATCATAACGTCACCATGGGGTATATAAAACTATTGCATGCGTTGACCAACGCATCGTGACATTATTAGTTGTTACACTAAACTTTTATCAGTTTGTGCCATCTATATTATGAGACAGGTGATCTGCCTATTATATTTAAGATGCCAGAGTTGGTTGATGTACTGTACTGTGTATAAATTTATTTGTACTGTTTAACATGTACTCAGCTTATCAATCCCGTTGTACAATGTTGTTATGACTACAACTGGATCATTAAGGCTCGTTTAGCTCATTGCAATTGTTATAAATCCAAGATTATTGTTTCAATTCGTAAACATTTGATTTAGATTTTCGCAGATATTCAGAGAGATTAAACCATGCAGTCCTTCTTTCTTTGTGACAGTTTAAACGTTTATTATGATAGAGCTGAGCATTTTAAGGACTGGTTCGTTCTTGAATTAACTGATCTCCGACGTTTTTCAGTGTCTTGTCTTTCGAAATAAAAACAAAAAGTAGAGGAGAAATGCTGTTGACAAAATACTCTCCAAATTATTATCTGCATGTCCTTCTTCATTGAACGACGAAATTTCGATTGTGTGTTTACTTTTATAGTCATTGTTATTGTCACGACAGGAGAGGGATAAGCCAGTTCAGGATTCAGACTCCCACCATGGAACCCACTATATTGTGTGTCGTATTTTATAATTTTCGTGGTTCATATTTTGTTTCTCTATCTAAGGTTTACTACTTTTGAGTAGAAAATGAAGCCTTATTTGTGCCAAAATCTTGGTGTTTAATAGTTTTATTCATTCGGGGTCAAGAGGTCGTCTTTTTTTCAAAGCATCTCTCGTTTATTGTCATGTTTCAATCATAATCTGTGTCGTAGTGCAACCGTACTTCTTCCTCCGCTAGCCATCAAACCTTCATAGTCCATTCTCTCGCAGTTCTGGCAACTATTGGCAAGCTATGTTAGCTACTCGGATAGTGGTTTACTTCTCTATGAAGCAGCAGACTTTGGAGCGCTGCGTGCAAGCCTATCTTTTTGACGCAGTAGGGGTCATTTAATCAGTGTTGTCTGATGGTGATGTTTTATTGTTGTGTCATTAAGGTTTCATGCTTACAAACAAGTTATTACAGTGCCTTTGAAATTTCATTTTCCCCAAAGTAAACCAGAATACTTCAACTCATTTTCTATCTGTCTTCTTTATCAAACTCTTATGTTTACCTCATGCAAAAAATATTCTCTAATTGATATGCTCGTTAAGTGGATAATTTTGTATAATTATAATCTTTCAGAACAAATTAGTTTCTAATATAAAAGCGATGATTTGTAGCTTCTTGTGCTGACTGATGTGAGCCAAGATCTTGCTCGAACCATCCGAACAGTTCGTCGTCCCGAAGTTCGCTGTTATTAGGAGTCAAAAATCTGTACAAACTTTCAAAAACTTTTTTGTGGACACAGTTTGAAAGTGTTGTTGACGTACTTGCTTCTACGAAGCTTGACGGCTTAATACGTTTTTTCACTGGATTACCAGGTTTTAGGTTAAATAGCATTAAATGAATGTAAGCTTCCATTCAGTTGTGTCGAGCCAATGAACAAGTCGTGATTTTATAAAGAGTAAACCAAAGATATTTTGGGTCTCAACTATTCCACATTTGTCGAATTGAAGTTTGACTTACATAGTAGCGAGTAAATGAAAACTTAGCATAATAAACTAAAACATCTCGTGTGTTATTCTTCAGAGAAAGCGAAATCAAGTTGAAGAAGCACTTGTTGTACTTCGTTCGTTATCAAGCAGCGGAGATCTCTCCAATGCTTCTATGGCTGACTCACTTGATGAGTCCTGGAAAGACTTAAATTCTCAATTGGAAACGCGACGTATACTCCTTGATACATCCGTCGCTTTTCACCGTAGTTCTGATGAGGTAATCATGACGTAAGCATGTGACGTATGTACAAGAGCTGAGCTTCAATAATGTGCTGCCTCGTTCAGGAGTAAGACGAGATTTGTTTGAACGTGGCGTCTGATTTGTAGCTGCAAAATCTCATTATTATTCTTGGAATAAAATCTAAATCTTTTCGTTGGTTTGAGTTGAAAACAACAGCTCGACCTTTTCAAGTTATTTCAAAGTTGTGAAAAAGAATCTCCTAATCTATATTCTAGTTTTCTCAAAGAATCAGTTTGGTTGAAGAGCAGTTGGGTCAGACATTGCTGGCGGGTGATGTTACCATGTCGAAATCGCTGATGCAAGAACACCAGGAACTAAGACGCAGTCTCCTTGAGCTGTCAATGCAAACTCTGTCTAAAGGGCAACTTTTGTTGGATCGTCTGCGAGAAGCTAGCAGCCATGCTGATATCAACAACAGGCATGCAACGAAAGCCGCTTGCTTCAGTATTGAGAGAACTTTGGAAACTTTGAGTCACAGAAGACGAAAGCTGGATGAACTATGGAAATCAAGGAGGAAAACTTTAGAGCAGTGTGTGAGAAGATGTCGTGTACATGATGAGACGGAGAAGGTAGCCGGCAGAAAAGTTGTAGTAATTACTAGAAAGCGACTTGCTTTACTATAGACATATTTACTATTGTCCAGGGGGCGGTTGTTCGACAGTTAGATAGCGCTATCCATTGGATAGAGAATTTTTCAACGTTCATAAAATTGCACAAAAAACGTCGAAACTTCCATTTTGGTCAGCTGCATAAATAATAGAGACTTTAATCTATCGTTGCAAGTCGTAATTTTGTGTTATAACGATCAATGGGATATTTTACGAAGGCTACAAAAAATCACTATCCAGTGGATAGCGCTGTCCACTTTTCGAACAACCGGCCCCAGTAAAACAAGTATTCATTAGTTATTTTAAATTAATTCTCTTTGTCTTTCATAGCTCTATATTGTGAACTAATTTCTTTTCTAGCTTTCGTCGTGGTTAAAAAATGAAGGTGAACAATATCTTCGACAAACAAACCTTGGAGATACACTGGAATCCGTAGAAATCCTTTTGAGTCAACATTTTGAATTTGAAAAACTAATTGAGGTAGATAATTCTGTTGTCTCAATAACTAGATCTTTACTGTTGTCTAATTTTCTTTTGTTTTTCTTAATCAGAACAAAGATGAAATAATTCATAAACTTCTGCGAAGTTCGCAAAAGCTTGTCCACGTTGGACATCCCGAAGGCGAGGCGTCGCTAGACGAAGTCATGGCGGTGAAACTTGAGTTTAAACATTTCCGAAAGAGAGTACAAGAGCGAAAAGAAAACTTGAAGAAACATTTGTCATTCTGTGAACATGGAACTGAAGTATGCAGGGCGCTTTTGCTTGCGTTTTGCGACCGAAATTCCCAACCAAAATCCCATTTCAGTCGCCGTAAAATTTTTCCGGAAAAAGATGCTTCCATTTGCGACGATCTAAAGATGTGATAACTTGGAAAAGTTTCTTAGAAACTTAGCCGATTGGATTGGAAATATTTTTCATGTTGTTTATAATACAATTATTTGTAATACGTTTTTATTCTTGTGTGTAGACTCTTGAAAAACTAAAGAAAATCGAAGAGCAAGTGAAAAGCAAGAATGAACAACCAGATACGCTTGAAGAGATCTCGAGAGTTTCCGCTTATCAACTGAGAGAAGGAAAAGTATTGTCGAATGATAGCAAGACTTCAGCGGCAACAAAGATCTACGATGAACTAAAAAGTAGTTATGATAACCTCGTAGAACAAGTGACGTCATCTTCGGAAGAAGCCGACAGGGATTATAAAGAGGTTCTGCCCGCGCGTTGAGTTGTATCGTTAACACGTAGGATGAGCTTGGAACTAGTGAAGTGTATATTGATTGTAGCATTTCTTTGTTTCAGTTGAAACTTTGGGTGAAAGATGTTGGCGAAAGTTTTCTTGCTAGACATTCCACTATGGGCGATGATAGTGACGCCATTGAAGAATTTGTGTCGCAACATGAAGTATTGGGAGCAGAAACAGAAGTAGGTTTAACGTGGGCATCCTAGTGCTTTACATTTCAGGTTTTACGAAACATTGTTTTCTTTGTATCTGTAGAAAATGCAGGAAAAGTGTCAGAAAATGGAAGTAACTGGAAGCAATTTGGATCTGAACTCGAACGAGCAATCAGACGACTTAGCAAATGTTTTAGAAAACTTGGGCAAACGCGTTGAGTACAGAATTGAAATCGGAAAACAATATGCTGGCTTTTGTCGACAAGCACTTGAGGTAAAGAATTGATTTCATCTCATGAAAATACTTCTATGATGAAGTTGGTTTGTGTGCTATGGGTTCGAATCGGTGAAGAAAAGTCGACTCGCAATTTTCTTTCAAGGAAATACGGGAAATTTCTAAGGAAGTCTCACTTTGAAAAAGTGGAAACACTGTCTACGAAAAGCGTGACGAAAAGTCGAAAACAAAATGGCGGCCGTCGTGAGCACTGGTCACGAGTTTAGAATTTCCATCTCCATGATATTTCATAAGTGATTTCGGAGTTTTTGTGGGGAAAAACCCTACAAAAGTTTGAAAGCAATGCATTCTACTAAAAGCCGACTCACGAAAAAATGCCAAAAATAAAATTTTCGATTCGTAAATGGTCAAAAACGACACGCAATTTGCGAATTGCGAGCCGCTAATTTGAACCCTGGTGCTTTTCATTTCTGTGAAACTTTCTAGTCATAATTTTACCTTTTTCGCACATGAGAAGAGTGTTTTTTTCATCAAACACCACAGATTCTCTCGCTAAATTATGTCTTTCATTACTTCTCAGCTTGCTGGTAAGATGGATAATTTAGAAGAACAGTTAACAAGCGAAGAACCGAAAGAAAATGTGGACGCATCGTCTGTCACAATTCTACAACAACAGCAGTGTAGAGAAAGCATTATATCAGGCTCAGCAAAGACACAAAAAATAGGACAGACGCTTCTTGAAGAATTAAAACGAGTAAGATAGTGACTAGTTGTTTTGTTCTAGGTTACCTCGGTCGTATGCGAGTAGATTCAGATCCTTACCAAGCTCCAGCGGTTTTCCGCTAGTGCTCTGCGTCTTTGAAATATTTATGAAATATAATGTTTTTTAACCCAAGGAAGAAAATGAGGGCACTCTAGACAGAGAAAATCCTGCGGAAACAATTCGTAAATTTCTGAAGCAATTTGAAGAAAGAAATCTTCTTCTCGATGAGATATGGGACGCTAGGCGCGAACAACTGGAAAGGAACAAAACTGTACACAAACATTTTGGACAATTTGAAAAAGATACTCGTGAGGTAATATCGTTGCTTTGTGAATCGTTCGTAATTTATTCGATTCTAATTGAGGCTGTATGATTCTTAAATCGTAGCACAATTTTTTTAGGTTATTTCTTGGATACAAAACCAGAGTGAAGAGTATTTTCAAGATGATCTGAACGCCAAGTCATTTCCAATCAACACCAAAGAACTGACCAAGAGATTAGAGAAATACAGGACTTCTACCAAGGCGAGAATTTTTAAAACTGTCGAAGAGCTTTTCGTGGGTCACATATTATTGTAAGTATCGAAGTTTTGTTGTTTTAGGTCGCAGAAGAAGCTGTGAAGCAACATCTTGACGACGCTGAAAGCTTGGTTTTCGTGGACAGTGGTGAGCAAGCAGCGTTACGAATTGTTACAGATGAATTGAAGATTGTTTATGAGCGTTTCAAGACATGTCTTGCTGATTACGAGGTGTTTCTATCTATGTGCTGTACGTTTTCTCAAAGTGTCGAAAGGGTGAGTACTAAACACAATGTTAGGTACATGTACAGTGCATTTGAAATTTATGCTGTTGTTTGAGAACTTTCAGACCGTAGTAAACACCACAAGTGTTCTCCCAACTCCCTGGTTTTCTTCAGCAGTAAGACTGGATTATCAACGCAGATTATCTAGTAGAAAGGCAGTGTACTTAGTTGTGAAATCGTCAAGCTAACTTTATTGAAAACTCTTTTTCTTGTAGTTAATGCAGCTATTCAACCAAATGGTGGCGAATTTCAGTAGTATAACATCAACATCAGACTTAACCAAAGCGGAACTGATGCTACAAGATCATTTGGCTTCATACGATACCGTGATGGACCAGTACAATTTCACTGTCCGTTGTGGTCATGATATCTTGACAAAGACTGAGAATGATGCCGCTGTGAGCGTATCGCGGGAACAGATCAAGAGATACGTCGATGAAGCTGATACTCGCAAAGAAGAATGGCTAGACCTCTGGGAAAATCACAAAACAAAACTTGAAGAGAGTATCAAGTTGTGCGAATTTGAACGAAGGATTAATCAGGTAGCTTCCGGCGATGTGGATTTGAATTTTTTTATTTTCTTAAAACGAGGAATATTAAGTGAATCAAGGCATGTACACAGTGTAGTTAGCCAAGAGATTTTTACGTCAATGCGATATCATTGCTTGTTTTATTTAGGTGAACATTGAGATTGAAGAGCACAACAGAGCTTTGCTGGCAGTAAATAATAAACATGGCGAGAGTTTGATGAAATCTGTGTCGTTGTTGAAAGACTTGGATATTTTCTTGGAATCTGTCAAGGTTAGGAGAGTTCGTATCATGTTAGACGAAACGCACTGCACAGTATAGTACCATACTGCACAAAATATAGCAAATGGTACGAAAGTAAATGATACAACACCTTGCGATGCTAGACCAAACTGGCTTGCAACGTCGAACAATACTATATTCAAAGCACCTCCTCCTAACTCATTCGATTTTATTTGTCATATTCTCAGCCGTGTGACCTAGCTGTGAGCGAGCTCATGACTGAAGCTGATGTTCTTGTGAGAGAAAAACATCATGACGCTGTCAACATTCATACAAAAGTCTCGTCTGTCGAGAAAAGATGGCAGAGATTTTTGACAAATGTTGAGGAATGTCGAGGATTACTTGAAGCAGCTGTTGAATTTTACCAACTGTATGAACAGGTAAACAGCTTTGTGTATGTTCCTCTGAGTGATAGCCACAGAAAACCTGCAACGTCTTGTTGTTGTTAAACGTCTTCGGATGGGTAAATCTTTGGGCAAAGTCTTTCCTGCTTACAAACTATTAATCTTTATAGTCAATCTCGTTTTAGTCGGAGACTTGGCTCACAGATAGCGAGCACTTTTTGAACACAACCAGAAATGATGCAAGACAATGCCGTTCTAAAAATGAGATCACGAAACATCTTGAAAATCTTGTCGAGTTCATCACACCTGGATGTGAACGCCAAGATGGCCGCGTCTTGAAACTTGGAGAACTGGCCTCGAAAATAGGAGTCGAGCAGCTACGAAGACGAGTCAGGGATCTGGTGACCAAAAATAAAAAAATCTTGGTTTCATTTAAGCGACTTGAGAAGAGATTAGTGCGCATGTCTGATGAGGCTGCGCTGTGTGAAGCTGAAGGCAGAGAAATACAGGTAAACAATAGGAAATAGTTTACACTGAATAGCTCAATTATTTATCCACCTCACATTTGTGCTTAATTTGTTCAAGTTTGAAATGTCGAGTCCGGAAGCTTCTGATGACGAAATTATCTCCAGTCTCCAGGACTCTTCTCCTCCCGACCTTGAGCCTGCGCTTGATATTACTGTATCCAGCGGTGAGCCGGCTGTCGTGACAGTAGATCGCGTCAGCTGCTTTGAACGTAAGTCTAAAGAAAACCTGGAATCAAGTCTGGAGTACGGTGAGAAACCGGAAGTTATTGTGAGCGTGCGAAGCGAGAGAACAGTTGCACCTGACGTTGAGAGAAAGATAGGACCAATTGTGGACTCTGAGATACAACGATGGATCCCTGAAGGTGAACGCGAGGTTGTCTTGAGGATCCGAGATCAAATCCAGGAGAGTTTCCCAGAGTTCTGGTCTAGCGAGGGACATGAGGTGGTCAAATTAGAACTGGGACCTACAGTAACCGAGGGTCCCGTCTGCAGACAACACGTAGAAGTCGAAACCAGTCTGGCAGTTGAAACTTCTCCTAGGAATCTTGTTAGGTTGGTTGTGTAGAGTATACCGAAAGGCTAGTTTCCACTCATTAAAATCCCCCTCAGGATCGGAACGGATAGGAAAGTTTTGTTTGTCTCAGGGTCTCTGCACCTGAACTAATGGCTTAAACACGAAGGAAACTGTCTTGTCCGTTTCAATCCTGCGGAAAATTTTCCTTAGTGGAAACTAGCTTTATCACAACACAGAACCATAGCACTATACCTACAGCATTAATATAGTGGGAGAAACACAGCTTTATTTTATTAATTTTCTTCTTGTCTCAGTGATGAAAATGAAGAGAAAACAGAGTTTTCACGCAAGCGAACGTGGGAGACCACGACACGCGAGACGACCACGAGTGTGAAGAGAGAAACACGCACAGAACTCGAAGTATTCGTGGTGGAGAAATCTCGAAGGACTGGGGATTATATCCCGGCAGATGAATCTGAACGATTAGATATTCAAGTGAAGTCAAATACAGTGGTTGGTTCATTCGATCAGGGTACAAAACTTGTGATCAATCAGCTTAGACAACCTTTGGATGAAACTCAAAAGAATATTCAGCAGTCGAATGAAAAAATTTGCATGAAGATTGAACATGCTTTGAGAGGCACAGCAAGGTAAACTATTATCATCTTTTAAACTAGCTTTTCCTTGGTCTTAACTGTCGTAAAGATAAAGTCGCCAATGAGCCTCTATGTTTATTTCTAGGCATGACGTAACTCCTTCCGAGCTTACCCGCAGTGCGGGTACCGTAAGCGTGTTCCGTACTCCATCTGTCACGGCCGTGCCTGAGTTCTCCCCTAGCACAATGCAAGATGAAGTATTCACATCACCCCATCAAGACACTGCAGACGTCTCTCTTCGGTCTCAAGCAAAGTATAAACCAGTTGAGATTAAAGTTCATCTACCCGACACCGCTGACCAAGAGCAATATGCTCGCGGAATGTTTAATGAGATTCTAGACGATCTGATTGATAGTGAAAAAGATTATGTCAAGTCACTTACAGATGTTCAGGTTGGTCGAACAATCCAGAGATTTATTGGTGAATCCTAATTTATATTATAGTCGGTAATACTCTGCCGATTTTTGTTCTTACTCACTGAAGAAAAGTATTTCTGGTAGTCAAAATATTTTACTCGCCAGCTAAGCTCACGGAAACAGAATTCAGATCAGAAAACTGGTAGAACTACAACGGTCAAAACGCAATGATGACAAGTGCTTGTTCTAGCCACAATACCACCGTATATAATCGATTCATCTTTTATTTCTGTACGTAGAAATACATGGCTGAAGTAAAAGATTCTCCTGAGTTGAGTTCAGATGCTAAAAAGTCCATCTTTATGAATATTGATGAGATTGAAGAATTTCACCGAAAGTAAGAGATGAGCATGTTTATAAGATAGTGTTCTCAGTATTGTTCACCTTTTATTCCTTTGTCCAAATGATGGTACACTTCACTTGACTAAGAAATTCATTTCATAATTCTCGTTTTAGTTTCGTTATTGATCTGGAAAATTGTAAAAACACACCGACATCAGTTGGAACGTTGTTTGTAGACTCGGTGAGATTTATTATGTTCATTAAAGCATCTTACTTCTATGAAAAAATGGTTCAGATTTGATCTCCATTTTGACATTATCAAAACGAAAAAGCTCACTCATGCGTGTTTAACTTTCGCCAGAAAAACGAACTGCAAAGCTATCTTACCTTCCGTGAAAAGAAACCCGAGTCAGACCTAGCTCTTTTGTCAGTCCCAACGAGTTTCTTTCAGGTAAATCATGTCATGTTTTTCTTTAAACCTTCCATATCTAAGCTAATCTTTTATTTGGTTTTTGTAGAAATTTAGTTTCAAGACTCATATTCCGTCATTGGAGTCGCTTTTGGAAGAACCGATCAAGAGAATTTATGAATATCGGAGTTATCTTTCTGAGCTAGTTCAGTATGGAGAATCGTTGCCTCAAGACATCACAGATATAAAGGTAACGCATTATATGAAGATTTTTGGTTGACTTGCTTCTGGTCAGCTTTTCTTGAAGTGAACTGCTAAATGCCGGATATAAAGTATAATAAAAACACATTGATTTTACTTCGCAATGTACAGGTTATTGCAGATATAGTCCAGAGATATCATATATCGTAACTCTCAGGGTATTTGTTTTTATTGAACCGGTTTAGAAAGCCACGTACATCATTGACAGTTTAATATCTCGTATGGAAAACCCCAATTGGTAAGTCATGTTTTAACAAAGACTTGAAGAATACTGCACTTTGATACGAAAAAAGCAATACTATTCTTCTTAACACCAAAAGTCACAGAACTTTAAAAAATTTTGCTGTTCAAATTTAGTGAAGTGACAGATGTAGATGCTCCTAGCAAGAAGCAACCAATCACATTGCACTTTACCGCTGGGTCACCTGACGAGATCTCCGTGAAGCCAGGGGACCTGGTGTCGATTCTGAATGTACCACCGAAGTCAGATGGTCGAGTGTATGTGCTGAAATTTCGCGCTGATGGCTCAGAGGATACTAGAGGCTGGATTTCCAAGTCTGTTTTAGAAGGCAGGCATTTGAAGACTCTATTTTGAGACTTTACATTCCGACGTGGTAGAAGAAATGTTTTTTAAGAAGCTGTCAGACTAAATTTTTCTAGACACTTGCGCACCAATGACTAATCATAGCCGTATTCTCTCTTTTACAGAACCAACCAATGAAGATAAAGTTACAACAGAGAATCTAGGCCACTTCCCTGAACAAACGATTCGTGTATCACAAGATGACGTTGTGGAGAATCCCCCACCTACCGGTGACCACAATGAACAAGCAGGCTCAGGCGAGACAACATCCAAACCTGTATCACTACCACTCTCAGATGACGTGGTTCAAAGCCACCTTAACACAGAACCAGTATCATTCGTCGAACCACTTAGAACTCTCGAAGCCACCGAAGGTGATGACGTCACATTTGATTGCGTCATCTCCGGTTCACCACCACTTAACATTCAATGGTACAAAAATAGTAACCCTATTTCAAGTGATGAGCAAAAATACATGATTGGCGTCCAGCACAACAAACTTACGCTCACTGTAAAGGCTGTGAAATTGGACGATATCGGAGACTATCGTTGTACTGTCGGAAATGGTTGTAGTCAAGCGAGTAGCGATGCTAGTTTAAGTGTAGAACCCAGCTCTTCTAACTGGTGTCCACCAGAATTTACAGAGGTTCCGCGAGATGTAGTTTCCATCGAAGGAAATACGGTGACATTTGAGGCGAAAATTGCGGGTCATCCTGCACCTGATGTTATATGGCTCAGAGGAAACGAACCAGTTCAGCCCAGTGCTAGATACGAAATCACTAGCAATGATGGCTTGCATTCTCTGGTTATAACAAACTGTAGTCCAGAAGACTCGGCTGAGTTTACTCTTGAAGCAAGAAACGACGCTGGACTAGCTACTTGTCGATTCACACTCTCTCTACAAGATAATACTGTGCCTCCTAAGTTTAGCACAAAGCTACATGATGTATCAGTACCAACACAAAGTTCGCTGAAACTGACCACTACTTTCGTGGGCTCACCAACACCAGAAATCACGTGGCTCGTAGACAATGAACCTGTGGGGACAAGACCCGGTTGTGAAGTGGTTACAAAGGATGGAACGACGAGCTTGTTATTGGGTCAATGTGAACTGGAAGACGCTGGAAATTATGAGTGTGTAGCGCGAAATAAAGCTGGGAAAGCAACGACATCTTGTTGCGTGCTTGTGGAAGACGTGAAACGAGGTAAAACAAAGTGTCTAAGTACAGTACCAACTACTCATTGCATTTTATGCACATTGTTTTCGAGAGTTTTGATAAATTTTTCAAAAGAATGTTCAAAACTTGTGTTTAGATGAACTTCCTGAAATAGCTGTACAAGAAGAAGCAGTCGAAACTCCCGTGAGGATTCATGAAATAGAATCAGAAGCAAAAAAAACACGAAGTGTGGACGAAGAGCAACTTGCACCAAGGTTTATAAAACCATTGAAAAACTGTCAGGTGTTTGAAAACGAGATGGTGAAATTTGAGGTGGTTCTTCAAGCATCGCCTAAACTGAACGTACGCTGGGAATTTGACGGCCAGCCTCTCGTGGAAAATGATTGTGTGTTCACAGAAAATCATGGAAATGTTTTCAGGTTTGTTCGTTTGTTTGCTTTTGTTTGTTTGTTTGTTGGTGAAGACTGGCTTGCGCTGAATTGTTAGGAGACCTATTTAGAACCGATAGAACTGTCCCATTTGCGTTCGCTATTTTGTGCCATTACGTCTTGTCGTATTTTTCTACAGGTTGATTATTAAGAAAGCTGATTTAAATCACGAAGGGGACTATACTTGCTTGGCTTCGAACGAGATCGACACCAGTTCAAGTCGCTGTGATTTACTGGTGGAAGAACTGCCTAGTAGTCTTCGATTTAAGAAACAGCTATCAGACAAAGAGATTTTACCTCATCAAGAGATTGAATTGTCTGTAGAAGTTGACGGTGAGCCTTTTGTAGAATGGTTTAAAGATGATGTGCCAGTTAGACAGACAACAGATGCTTCAAGGTATGAGACGAAGAGCAAAGATGGAAGGCATTCCTTGAAGTTTACTCCAACCAGTTCTGAAGACCAAGGCGAGTACAAAGTTGTTATTGAAAATGAAGATGGTAAAACTAGCAGTGCAGCGAGACTAAAGATGCCTGAGGGTCACACAGAAGAGCCAATCGAACGATTGGAAATCCAGCAGGAATTTGAATTCCCTGAAATAACGGTTGATATCAAGAATGAGCCGGAGTTCGTCGCAATCCCCAAAGATACTTGTGTCAATGAGAATAGTCAAGTTATTCTGCGATGTTCTGCAGCAGGCAATCCTGTGCCTGAGATCAGATGGTTTAATGAAATACAGGAAGAGATCCCTAAAGAAGGCCGAGTGAGGCACGACACTAAAGACGGGTATAGTTCTTTGATCGTTGATGAAGCAAATCTTGACGATGAAGGAATGTATACATGTATTGCTACTAATCCTTCAGGTGAAGTTTCAACGACTGTTGAACTGTTAGTCTATGAAGACACGCAACCATTTACAACACAGATGAACCAAGAAGATTTTCAAGAATTGCCAGTAGTAGTCGAAGAAGTTGGTAGAGTGTATATGGAACCTAGTGAAGCTGAACTTAAGTTTACTCTGGACATCAATGATGCAGGATTCTTTGATAGTTCTTCACATGATCTGCGACCTTTGACACCAATTCCCGAAGATATCTCATCCCGAAGCGAGAACACACACGAGATGATCACGAAACCACGCGTGGAGACCATTCGTGACACTTACACAGCAGACGGTCAAAACACTGTCCTTGCTGTGCTTGTTCACGGTCTACCAGACAAGGTGGAGTGGCTGAAAGATGGCGTTCTGATTAAAGACAACTCAAAATATAAAACCCAGTTTAACGATAAAACTGGCCTTTACGAGCTTATAATCCGCGATTGTGATTCTAGCGATTCCGGCGAATACCGATGTGTGGCGAGTAATTCTAAAGGTCAAGACTCTTGTCCAATCAAGCTTGATATTCAACCGTTGTCTGGTCCACCGAAATTTCTCCGATCGCTCGTCGACGCCGAGATCTTGTCTGGAACGTCGGTGAAGTTTATTGTCGAAGTGGTGGGAAGTCCAGCTCCTCAAGTAGTTTGGTGTAAAGATGGAGTCCCGGTTGTGGAGAGCGAGAAATATATCGTAGAAAGCAATGGAATAACATACTCCTTAACTGTCAGAGATTGTAAGGTAGGCTCATGGGATGAGAAATTTTGTCTAGTCTCCACTAAAATTCGTGAAGATCACATGTAATCCATGCCGAAACGACTTGTGCTTTTAACCTTTTTTTTCTTGCTTTTCTTTAGGCGCCGGACAGTGGTGAATATAAATGTATCGGTGAGAACTCTGTTGGCCAAGTGGAGTCCTCGGCTATACTGACCGTTTCGACCATGCCGTTACAACCTCCGTCATTTGAAGACAAGCCCGAGGACACAGCTATCGAGATCCTTGAACAAGGAGACATTAAACTCGAGGCTACGATTGTAGGACGACCCAAGCCGAAAGTGGAGTGGTTTAAAAATGATCAACCGTTACAAGCAAGCAAGCATTACAAGATCGAAAAACATGAAGACACTTATAAGTTGATTGTGGTTGGTGTGTCTAAGATTGATTCAGCTTCGTATAAATGTATAGCGACGAATGGGGGAGGAATAGCAGAGAGGATTTATCATGTTGATATTGAAGGTACGCTATTTTAAGTGTCTTGTTTAAGTCTTTGATCAATCAAAGAAGCGACCCTGGTTAGGTTGCTGCGGGTGTACCGATGATATGAACTATAGTACCGAAGTTGAAATGTCTTCCAGCGGCAAACACTTTAGTGTGTCCTTGACGATGATATATGCTAGCCAATTTCCATCGGCTCTCGTCTCGGTTCGAACAGTGATCTTACTTCAATATTCCGTTCTCCTTATTACCCTGTTGCTGACATTTTACAGCAAGAATGTTCATTTGCAGCAAAAAGCGGTGGGCCAGAGTTTGGATCGACAGCTTCGCTTGTTGTGGAGGAGCCTGACTCTCAACCGACATTGAAACGAGGCCTTCATGATGTCACAATCCCAGGTCATAAAGATCTAAGTCTTGAGGTTGAAGTTCAGGGAAAACCTAAACCAAACGTAATCTGGTTCAAAGATGATGATGTCCTTCCTAACGAAAGCAGATACGAAATTGTCAATACGGATAACCCAAGTAAGCGAACTTGTCTCTTGTTTTATAATGAGTTTCTTAGATAAACTTGTTGATCTCCTAGCTCAGTGATTACAGCAATAAATTACTAACTACTTTGCTATGCTTTCATCTTCAGGGCTTACTGTTAGAGAAGTAACGCAAGACGACTCTGGCTTTTACAAATGCATCGCAAGAAACCCTCTGGGGGAAGCTGTGTCTCAATGTAAAGTTGACGTCACTGAACCGGAAACAGCGCCTTTGTTTGCCGAAGAAGCCCAAGATGGCTCCGTGACTGTGTTAGACGGGGGGAATGTACGACTTGAAGCACGAATCCATGGGGTTCCTTCCCCAGTTGTAGAATGGTTTAAAGAAGAGACACCTGTTGATATTGGGGAACATTTTGTGAAGATTGTGGATGGTGATAGATATTGCTTGGATATAGTGCATGTGTCCCCCAACGACTCGGGGACGTACAAATGTGTGGGGACAAATCATCTAGGCACTGCGACTAGAGTGTATAGTCTTGATATAGAGGGTAAGTAATATATTTGAAAGTCAATTTAGGTATTTACGTCTCTAGGATGACCACTTTACTTGAGGTTTCCTTCTGTACTATCACTGGATCAACAAGCAATTATTCTTGCTGGACCTCAAGGAAGAACAATGTAGAACTGATAGAATTATCCTGTATGAATGTTTTGCTACCAAACCAGTCTGACCTGTAAACATCACCGAAGTGACATTCGCTGTCTTCTTCAGGGAAAGAAGATGTTACAGATGCATTCCCACTCCCCCCCGAACCAAGCCAGCCTCCCTGCTTCACAGAACATCTGAAGCCCCAAGAAGTGAGACAAGGCAGCACTCTGAGTCTATCGTGTAGACTTTCCGAAATACCTTCTGCTGAACTCAAATGGTTTAAAGACAACCTTCCTTTAGAAATGGACTCGAGGAAAACATTTTCAACTAAGGATGACACTTGTACTTTGCAAATATCTGGAGTGAAGATTCAAGACGAGGGCGAATATAAACTAGTTGCAAGTAACGACGGCGGACATACTGAATCCAGTGCATCCGTTCTCGTAAATGAGTCCATTAAGGCTCCCCGTTTTACAATGCCCTTGGAGCCGCTGAGCATCAAAGAGACCGAAGACGCACAACTTGTTGTGAGGGTGACTGGTGAACCGGAAGTAGAATGGTACCGAGACGACAATGCTATAAAAGATGATGACCGTTTTGTTCTAGTAGATGCGTTAGACGGTGATGATAAGTATTCGCTAGTTATTGAGAATTGCAAGCCTACTGATTCTGGGGTGTATAGGTGTATAGCCCGCAATGCGGTGGGGGAGACAGAGTGTGCTGCACTTATGCACGTCATTCAGAAACCACGGAAAGACATCATCAAGCAAACTAGTGTGGAACAACTAAAGAATGAACTGGGTGAGAAGGACTATGTGATCAACAAGACTAGAAGCCTAAATTTTGCATCAGATTAGAAAGTAATTTATAATTGCTAGAAGTAAAGCTTCCAGTGTTAGTGAATCGTAGTTTCTCTTACCATTTTATGCAGTTATTCTCAACGTTGCATTTTGTCATTTCATTAGTTGATATACATTGAAGTATCGTTTCCAACTTACGTACTTTTTTCGAATTTAACAAAAATATAGACTTAAGGATTACTACACAGTAGCCTATCTTGTTACTCTAGGTATGACTGAGGAAAGACCTCTGAATTATCTTTTTGTTTGTTTTGTAGACATGCCAAACGAGAAAGCAGCAAAGAAAGCCGTACTTTTGGACTCTGGACCAGTGCAATTTGAACCAGAGTTTAGAAACGTCATCAATGATCTCTCCATGGAGATTACAGACGGAGGTGACATTATTCTTGAAGCAGAGGTGATTGGATTCCCTGTGCCGAATGTAGAGTGGTACAAGAATGATACCTTGATTACGTCATCGCATCATTATTCGCCCCAGTCCCAAGGTGAACTTCATTGGCTCACCATCGTCGGCGCCAGTCCCGCCGATGCAGGCGAATACAAATGCGTGGCCTCGAATCCACTAGGAAGTCGAATCAGAACTTACGCCGTGAACATTGAACGTAAGTACGCAAGCTGCTTCCCTTTGCTATAATGAAAGCCATGGTTATGCCTCATGAAAACGACTTTGATCTGTTTTCCAGTTTCAATGGAAGAAGAAGACGAAGATGTCGAGGAAGAGATACCAAACCACGTCGACTTCAAGATACCTTTAGAAATTCCTTTGCCAACAACAATCACGCAAGAGAGTAGCCTTCAAAGTGAACCTGACTTTGGAGCGGCACCACAAAATGGTGAAACTTCCTTTCAAGACAGTCCGTTTGAAACCCGCAAAGTTCAAACAAACAAAGAAAGACCGGATGGTGAACCTGCAGTATTTATCCCCGATGTGCATTCTGTTGTTCTTGTTGACGGAGTTAACATCCCTAGCGGAAAGACCTCGGAGGATGTATCACTTGGTACCCCGGCAGTTATAACTGTTCCTTTGAGTGGAGAAGCCTCTCAGTTTAATGTTAGTCCGAGGGATTCATTGCCAAAACCAGGAGAAAGTCCTACATCTGACAGATCCAAAATACCAACCGCAGAAGAACCGCGTATCTGTCGTGACGCAGGCACCCCACGCGAGGAACCCGCGCGAACTTCGCAGCCAGAAATGCGAAGAGAACTGGAGGGGAAACCGTCCCCAGATGAAGTGCCGCCCCAGAAGGCGACCCCCACGTCCCCAGTTCAAGAAATTCGTTTCAACATCCCACTGAGCGGTGTTGATGAACCGTATGTAATATTGGATTCAACAGAAAGATCTCCAGAAGTCGTAGAACTAGATAAGTCTACTTCTGAAACGAAAACTATAGAAAAAGGTACGCTAGAATTAATCTGATACCATACGAAAACAAACATGCACTGTGTTTAGTAAACAATGCTGATTTTCTTCGGGTTTCGTCTTGTATCAAGACCACTTGTTTTTCTGGGATTGAGTACTATCAATGGCTAAGAGCATGTTTAGATTTTAATGTTTGTGTTGCTAGAACTGTTGATACAGCCTCATCGAGATGAAAGCGTCCTACAAAGTTCTTCCGAAAAACTACCATCGTTCATACCACTGACGCCAGAGAATGATTTGAGAATGGCAGCGCCTGACAAGGCAACCACAACACTTCAATCTGCTCCCACATCAATTTTAAATGAAACAGATGGGCCGAGAATGAAAATGCCATTGTCAGAAGTCAATGTGACGATTCCTTTGGACGAGGGAAGTGCAGAAAAAGTGGTTGAGAAACCTCCAGAACAGACTGGGTTAGTTATTGTGTG
>JAODVM010348505.1:0-11229 GCA_025400095.1 Phenganax marumi
GTAAAGGTTGCACGCAATTCAGTTTGTAATACAGCTGCTATGTGTTCCTTATTTTTAATAAAACTTGAAACTTGAAAACTTGATACTGATTTATTGCGAATCTTGAGAAGTCCTACTTTTACATGTCGTAACCATTAAGCCACACATCACAAAACTTGGCCCAAAAATACTAATTCATTTTTAACATCGAAAGGAGCAAAATGTAGTCATCTACACAGAAGAACGATAATGTCTGAAATAAATTAGATTACTCGCTCATAATCCAGGTTTTGGATGTTTTAGTAGTCTTTTCGTATTGAGGTTTACGACTTCCAATAATGAACTGACTTTCGAAGTCAAGCCAAACACGCTTCAAAAACAAAATAAAGTACGCATGCCTGCAACTCATTTCGGAATTCGTATTCGTACTGGTAGTCAAGCTTAACCTCCCTAATATTCAACATGATGGAACAATAAAACATCCAACAGGTATTAAACGCATTCAACATGCTGAATACAGAACGTTAGTCCAGCATGCTACATCCGTTTGATTGAACCGGGATTAATGAGTAAGACCTGTTGCAATATAAGCGATCTACCAGTCAAAGAAAGTACGCGCATGGAATGTCATGCTCTCGATTCTTACGTTGACAAGCGTTTTTCTCCCAACGACGTCTCCCTTGCTCTCGATAATATTTCCGAACACATCTCTGGCAATTGATTCCTTCAGTGTAGTCCTGGAAACACACAAAATATGACAACGTTATGTTGTTTGCAGAACTTACTCACGTGCACAGATAATGTAACGGCAGGTTGTTGACGCACTACTGAAGCATTGACGAGCAAAACAGTAACGCAATGTAATGTAATTGCGTGAATGAATATTTTTTGAGTCTCTACGAGTGATAGCCATACTATGACAAGCACAGTATTAATGTAATATCACATTGTTGCAATGTTGTGGCACGTACTCAGGTGAATGAATGTTTTACAAGTCTCTTTTACAGTGACAGCCGCGGTAGGAGCAAATATAACAGTCATGTAACAGGAAAGAGTCTACAACCAGTGAGGAAAGCGAATTGCCCAGCAGATCGTTTTTTTCTGTCATGGATAATTTGATGCAGATACTTCCTACTACTAGAGTTGGGCGGTATTGATATTTCACTACCAGTTACGGTATTTTTAAAATACCGCGGTATACCGGTATACCGTTCGAATCGTTTAAGGAAATGCGTGATCTACAGTAAATGCAGTTTACACCCAATAACCCAAGGCAAAATCAAAAAAATTTTCCATCTTAACGATCGTTGTTCGCATATGATCTTCTACGGTCGTAAAATTCATTAGTTTTACTGCTCCAAATTACGTCATGTTGAAACAATGTTCTAGTCTATACTCTATACCATATTTCGCGCGCACATACATTGTTTGTTTGCGTTTGTGAACTTTTCTTGTTGTTTAAATAAAAAGATAAACAAATGATAGCCATGATGCCGGTATATATTATAGTGTACCGCCGAAAACTGTATACCGGTTATGGCGTCAAAACCAACACCGCCATACTGGTATTAAGAAAATACCGTGAATAATACCCGTACACCGCCCAACTTTACCTAGCTACTACTCCCTCGAGGCCTCTCCCCAACCCTCTTCCTCTACTGAGCAGGCGCAATTTTGTACTCCTGATTACAGAATTGAGTTTAAAATATATTATCTATGAAACAAGATGTCGTACCTTGCAGTCTAAGCAAACTCCTCCTCCCTTGTATCTGCCAAATACATCCATACTACATTCGTCATTTGTTGCATTTTTACTGTAATCTGAACAATCGTTTCTGGCCACCGTTTCATTATAAACGCATACATCAGAATGACCGTAGCAGTTACATTCTGAAATTCAAAGTAACACAGTGATTATCAGAGGACCACATACTTTCTCTATGTAAAGACTACACACCTCCGCCAAAACGTTTTAGTAGGCTGCTGAATACTTTTAATGAATCAAATTAAATTCAACTTTTAATATGAATACAATATATTTGCATAATAATAACATTTGTAAATGTTCTTCAAAATTCTTTCAATGTCGCGAGAATTTTTGCTCACAGACAGATAAAAAAACAACTAAAGAAGCTAACGAACAATGGAATAAGTAAGCAAACAAACAAACAAACAATGGCGATAAAATTTAACATGACAGAAATCAAACAAGTCTTCCTGATAGAAAAACGTACTTTCACACGCGACATCTTTATCTGCAGAAAAAGGTCCTTGTTTTCCTATTTGATAAGGATACTGGTTGTATGCTGGGCAGCAATATCCACACTGCATTCCACATGTTCCCTCTTGACACACACATTCTCTGTCTTTGGTAGTTGGATTATACGGACAATTTATACCGTCAGCATGACCACTGCAGTGACAATATGCCTCAACTTGAATTTCTTTCACTACGTAATGTTGCTATAAGACATCATGTTACCAGTTAACTACAAGTTCTTTTATTTGACTACGAGTACGATGAAAGGCACAACTTCTGCACATTAATTTGCGAATGTAAGACTCTTTTCTGCTAGAAATATATATGTTAAAGGTCGTCTTCGCTTCCATCCAGACACAGAATAAAGATTTATGCAGAAGGATCACTTGTGTCGGAAGCTTTGAAGTTTTAATTTCTGCCTGCGGATATCGCATCACGCACGCTGTCCGCCATTAATCTGGCTAGTCGATTGGTTTTTCTAGCCAATAAACACACAGAACTGGTATGTCCACCATTACTCAAACCAGCGACCTGCATAGTTTTGCATTCAAAGAACGAGTACACGTTGCACGCTGAGTGACCATTCTGTATAGATCTTTCTTCTGTGATCCAGGTGTTGTTTTCCAAATTTAAGCGCGGTTGTTAGCGTTTGTCGTTATGAATGGCTTAAAAGATTGCCAGCATCAAACAACGACAGCCAGCGATAGAATGAATTGTTTCCCAGGGACAAATGTTGCTAGCAGTCATTGTTTACCGCTAACGGCCATTCGAAACGATAAGTAGAGCGATAAAAGAAAGTTAGCGCCAGCTGCTGACCAAATGGAATGTATATAACAACGATAACGTCTGTTGTTTACGTATATAGTTTGTATATAATCCAAAGAGCTTTATAAGCCTTCATGACCGTATACTATATCTACGGAACTCGGACTTGTAGTCACTTCTAAAGTTTTCTTTCAATAGAAACGGTAATATCAGTTTGGTTTTCAACAGTTCGATTAAAGTTTCCTTTACGAAGACGAAAAAGAGTTTCAAAAGCACAAAACTTACCCATCGGCTGGCCAAGCGATCAGGAAACAATCGCAGTCCAGAAAACTTGAGTTCAACTTCAGTTGTGTTCATCCAGTCCTGTGCAAGAAATATCACGTGTGACGAAGAAATATTTGGCAATACAAACGAGAAGGCGAAATGCGCCTATGAATGAACCGATTATGATAAAACCGATCACATTCCAGTATATTAAATATATGATACTTAAGAATTTAAACAAACCAGAAGTTCGGTATTCAGTTCACCATCAATTCTGTCGACAATAGTGCCTCGACCACCTTCAAAACCAATAGTTACCTATATATAGGAAATACATATCGCATGAAATGTTCAAAACTTGGCAAGGTTCATATTATCTTTCGGGTTTGCCAAGCAGGCTAGATTTCCATATATCGTTCAAAACGTCTTAATTATCTTTTTGTTCATGTTCATGTAAACTTGCGCACGATGAGGATAAACTATTCAATGGTGATATGGGGCCTTTTGTGCAAGGTGTGTTTAGCTTAAGCGGTGGACAAGCTCAAAGACAATCTATTTATACATTCCTCGTACAACTAAACTGAAAGTCTTTTAAACTGAATACAATAATTATGTACATATCGATAGGTGTAGCACATATAACTGGATCTGGACGATTTAAAAGATATGAAGACTTCTAGTTTATCCACTGTTTGAGCTACAAGGGCTTCGTATAACCGCCACTGAGACTTAGCAGTACTGTTTGCTCTGACGTTACGGTGACATTTGTGTAAACGTGCGCACGGCGAAGAAGAATTCGTGGGATATGATTTGGAAACTTGTTTTAAAGTCTTCGTATAGGACTCTTCTAGGATCAGTCTTCATTTCTAATGACTATACATCCATATACAAATTAACATCATGCACTTCTAAAGCAAGCCCTGTTTACACTACCGATATAGGTTGCGATTTTTCTCATTTTAAAAGATGTGATGAAGCGGATTTACTGATGTGAATGTCAACCATCTCCAAAGCAGTATTTTTACAAAAATGTTTTTGAGTTCTACATTCTATCGCATATTTCAAAATCAATCTCGTATCAGAGCTTGCGATCCTATGGGGCAAGAATGCCAAGGATCGCAGGCTCTGGATACGAGATTGCTTCAAAATGAGAAGATTCGCCAATAAAATGCCAAGAATTTTTTCTTAACCATGGTGATTGGTTGTAGATACAGTTATTTCTACCCGTCTGTCACCACGACCAAAATCACTATTTTACTACGGGGACCTGGAAAAATCACCAGTTACACGGGTCTTGAGTAAAAAATTGACTGGAAAAAAAAATCAAACGTATCTTTATATTTCGCTTACGTTATCGTTGGTTTCCGCAGCAGCTTGATCATATCGTGTGCATAATATTGCATCTCTAGGGAAAGGAATAGTCTTGTATGGGACACCAAAGACAGTTTCACATTCCTCAGGTTCAGTAACAAGATAATGCCAGGGTTCAAAACTTGCACTTGGATTGGACTTCTTTTGATATGCGATCTGATCTGGGCGATAGTAGTCTCCGAAACGTATTGTAATGGACTTGACATAATAGAACTAAAACAAATACAAGACAAATTCAACAAAGTTGAAGGCAAAAAGCCTTCGTGGTGAACTCGTGAAAAAATTTTAAAACGAGGGGCGGCCACACGCACACACCGTATTTACTTGTTTAAGCATTGCGGTGCTCTTCAACTTTCAGTGTTACAAATGCGGCGTTTATTCGAGGGCGGCGCTCATTTGGGGGCGACGCTCTTTAGACACATTTGTTTGTGAATGATAGCATGAGTTACAATTCAAACTATAAAGCATTATAGTAGAAGAGATGAATTTTCCAAAGTTGACTTAACTGATAGCATTTTGTTTTATTGTCGCTTATTGTAAACAGTTAGTGCGGCGCTTATTTGAGGGCGGCGCTCCTTATATTTTTTTACTTGCAAATCTTACAGCGGCGCTCAATCGGGGGCGGCGCTAAAACTAGTAAATATGGTAGGCACTCAATTAACTCGTCAAGAAGTTCATCAAGGAAAACTAGTTCGTCTTCCGAATTTGCAAGAAAAGCAAGTAAATCGTGAAGAAAATTAGAAAATTGTCCAAGAAAACTTGTTCATGAATGCAAGTTGTCCAGACATAGTTCTTGTCAAAGAAAAGTGCGTGAGAAAAAGTATCGACGAAAAATTGTTCGTCGTACGGATGAGCAAGACGATTCGTCAAGAAACTAGTGGAGCGAATCTTGTTCGTCGTACACACGAGCTGGTGAAATTGTTTTAAAACTTGTCAAGGGAAATTTGTTTGTCGTATGCATGAGCAAGTGAATTCGTCAAGAAACTTGTCAAAGAAAACTTGTTGATTGTACACACGGGCAAGTGATCTCTTCAAGAAACTTGTCGAAGAAAATTTGTTCGTCGAGTCACACGAGCACGTGATTTGGCAAGCCTCACCGGACACGAGTTCGTCCGATACTGATGATTTTAGCCTTTGAGTATGGGACCTAAACTCTTAATTTCAATCGCGGTTCTTTTCTGAGCGAGCAGTTAGTTAACTGCGCTATCTTATTAAAATATCATTCCACTGTTCATTTTAACCGTTTTTCAAACTTCGCTTACGCAGACGAGTTCTATCGTTGCCTTTCTCCTACTAAAGGATGCAATAGAATAGATAAATTATGATATGCTATATTTCATCAATTAAAAACTTATTATGGGCGCTTATTATTCTGGATACCAAAAGAATAGGCGCTAATTCGAGGAGGATGCTCATTACAAAGTATACCAAATCATGCCAACAATAAGAAAGTCGCTTATCATGGATAACAGGAAAATTGTCTAAAGCCAGTTACAGACGAGCAAGTTTTTCTGTGACAATTTTCGTTGACAAATTTTAATGGACTGTGTGTGTGCAGAACTTCGCATACAAATTAGTAAAAATTGACAAAGTTGTACATACACACGGGCTAAAAAGGAGAAAGTTGATTTTGAAGGGACTCTTTACTCGAGGAGGGGCGCTTAATCGAGGAGTAGAGAAAATACGGTATTTAGGCAAGAAATGTTGCTGCAACTATCCAAAAATAAATTAACTCTTCAGTAAATCTTCTCAATCATATGCACTAGAAGAGGGAGGGAGGGGAAAACCGCCATCAAACTCGTCTAGAGTAAAGGGCCATTATTAATTCGTGGTTCGCAATACAAAAACAAGGTCAACACAACCCGTTGCTAGCGACGCAAATCAGTAGCAACCAAGCATGTCACAAAAACCCCCACTTTAGAGTAAATTGTACCTTCTGGTGTAAACCTGACAAGTCAATTGTTATCCTTGCTTTATCCTTCCCGCCTTCGGCTTGCCAGAATGTAGCAAAGTTCTCATCAACCATGAAGTTCGGTGGATGAGCAAATATCGTTTCATTTTGATTGCATGTTGAAATATTACGAAGAAACGGTAGAAGTTTCGCTTGAGAAATATGGTAGAATAATTCGCTTCTGTTCAGCCCACATGTTGGTTGGGCTTCGACTGTTTTTTCAAAAGCTGCATTAGCAGCGAAACCAACACGAACAAGTAAGAAACTCGCCGAAAAAAATATCAGCAAAGCACTGGATGCCATTTTGTCGTTGCGACGGTTGCGTGTAATTTGATGCGATGGAATTTGATTGTTTAGAATACAAAATAGGGATTAGTGGATGAGTACTTTTTAAACAAATCTAGCAAAATAATCTTTGAATCAGTTGCTTGGTAAAGATTTTGGACCGACAAGTTGATCAAGTATTACAATTTTACTACAAGCCATATTTTCATACATTGTCGTCATCGGCAATGAGCCTAAGTCCGACTATTTGTCAGTGAAGAAATGTCACTGAGGAAGATTACTGATGTTCCCCCTCGCCTGGTTTTTATCAGCCTGGTTTCCAGAGTCCAGAGGTCCAGAGTAGAAACCCTGGGAACGAGGACAAAGGGAAATAATTTCTAGCACTTCAAGAGGCAAAGAAAATTGTTCAATAGACAAAACTAAAGATTTACACATTACCGACATTGAAGAATGAAGCGAGCAAAGCCTGGTTTTCATAAACAGACATCAATGCCAGCGACACCCTCCTAACTTCCATTCCTAATCACCGTAGAAAATTATTGCTAATAAATGCCGACGTCGGCAAGCTCCGTCTGTGATTACTGGCGAGTGAAAATAGTTTGCCTTGAAGCAATAAGTTTTTCCTTCAGTGACCAAGAACAAATGTCGAAAGAGTATCGCCGACCGTCGTACGACCATCGGCGCTTATTAAGTCCTTATGGTCAGATGTGTGTTTCAAATGTCCCAAGTGTCAGGAGGACAACATCTTCGATGAAATTGCTAGTGTGACGATCACTATTAAATGCCAAAATCTTCTTAGCAGTAAATTTCATAGAAAACTTTTAAACCTTCATATTATCTACGAGAAAGCGTTCATAACCGAATACCGGTGTGTAAAAAAACGAAAAGTTTGTTGAAAACCGTACCGAGGCGCTAACCAAGTTCTTTTGCACAATGAACAAATTTCGAGTTCGTTGAACTGCTTCTCAAACGCAATTGCATTTAAAGATAAAATCAATTCGAGCTGGAGCGAAAAGCACGTGGGCACCGCTGGTGGGCACTATCAAAATGAAATGATCCACAATATACATACCAACATGAAGTATTTAACGTCAATAGAGAATTATCCATTGGAATCATAATTGGAATTATCTGAAAAGAAGTGTGTGCAGAAAGTTAAAATTATTTTTGCAAATTAATGTCCTAAGCAGCAGTATCGTAAATAAACAACAAAATGAAAGTAATAGTAAAGAGTAAGTGTGCTATGTCATAGTTGTACAATGCATATTGCCCTAGTAGTGCACCCAACTTAAATCCTTTACTCTTATGCCAGATGATTTGCCTTTAAGGGAAGAGTTTAGTAATAGTATAAATCTAATAACTACCACGAATTTCCCCTTGACAAGTGAAACCATCTGAGGTTAGGCAGAGTAAAATAGATCAGAAGGGAGCATTGAGGTGCATTCCCAGTCAATGGCTTGATCTGCCAGACTGTGGCAAGTAGTTAATATGTAATTTTTGTGGTCTAAAAGCAGATGATTTCACTTGTCAAAAGAATTTATAGAAATATTACATGGTTGCTAGGAAGTGTGTAATTAATTTCAAGTTTTGAAGAGAGTATTGCTTCTGAGAGAGCACTGTTCTCTTCAACACGAGAACTAAATTCCATATGACAAGCGACAATTCCATATGACAAGCATTTCATAAACAACTTATGGACAAACAACAATTCATACAGAAACACAAAACAAATATGTAAATAGATCACATTTCAAATAACAATGTTCAGTCAAAACTTAAGATTGCAAGAAGCAATGAAGCAGCCAAAAGACACCTGTGGCAATGTGTGGTATATTTTACATGTTCTCTGATTGGTCAAACATATTTCCCGGGCAGTTTTTGGCTGCCTTGTAAGAACGATATTTCACATGTAAAAATGTCGTATTTTTTATGTGTGTTTGAATATAATTTTTCTCAGTGGCCAAAAACTCCATATACCACTTATGCTTATACAATAATATCTTACTGATTACCATACTAATATAGCAGGATATTGTGTCACTATCGATCACTCTAATATGTGTTTTTATTTTTCATGCAATTATTGGAAATGATTCAAAACTATCTATAGAGTAAGTACCAATACATAATTTACACTTAGTCTTTGCAAATAAAATGAACTAGAGATGAATGTAATTTCTGATGTTGCCAGATGGACGGGAGTCGCAAGTTGGCATTGGATAGCAAATGATGAAAATTGTGGTATATGTAGAATGGCTTTTGATGGCTGTTGCCCTGATTGCAGAATGCCAGGAGATGACTGCCCTTTAGGTAAATACGTATACTTCAAATTATTATGATTTTGGTAAGTTTAGGTAAAAGCATGCACATTTACTCACTAAATGGCAATACGTCTACACCACGCTTAGAGTCTTTACTATGTAAGCAGAGGAAAATGGTAAAAACTACTCCAGAATGGGTTAAAACCTACAGAACAAATGATATAGCTAATTTCATCCATTTCAGTAACCAGCTTCTTTCATTGCTTCTCACAATAAGATTTATTGTACAATACAGACTGTTGGACTAAATACCTCATAATAAATAATTCATCATAATATATGAATAAATAATTCATCATAAATAATTCATCATAAATAAATAATAAATAAATAATAAAAATAAATAAAAATAAATAATTCATCATAAATAATAATCCCTTCAAATTTTTAAACTTCACTTATCTTCAACATTAAATTAAAGCAGTTAACATCCTATCCACAATCTGTTGCAATCCCTGATGATGAGCACAGAATGTTCTGTTGCTTAATATATATTTTATATCATTGCGCACTAACTACATGAACTTCATTTCAATCAGAAACTACTTCAAAGTGAAGATACAATGTAGTTTGTTTTGCACATGCACATGTTGGAAAATCTGGAATCTAGGAGACTGTTGCTTATGCTATGAACTAAATAATGTAGCTAAATTAGGACAAACCACACAATTTTGAATGATATAACAGAATCCAATAGAGCTAATCAGGTGAACTTTAAATATCACCGACATCATCACGTGCCATATAATAGGTGGCAAATTGTGCAAATTTCTTTTCCTGATTTTTATACTAAACAGCTGACGTCATCCTTGCAGGACCAGTACATGGGTCAGTACCATCACATTCAACCTTGCATCCAGGGTCTCAAGCCGAAACCCTGGTTTAAAAGTTTGCTTCAATCTTTGTACCTGATAACAAAAACGTCACTTCAGTCTTCCAAAACAAATTTATTTGTGCGTATGCGATTGTGTACTAAAAGCGCGGTGTTTAACTTGATCTTTCTTACGTTCACATCCTTAGGGTTTATGCATCATAAATAATTAAAAAACATGATTGTCTGCCAGTTTTACTGCAATCCTTTGTTTTTATGAAATCATTTAAAATGGCATTTGAATTAATGTTTGCCAGAATAGCTTTAAATTACCAGCACCCGTTCTACGAAGATAGCGCCGTATTTAGTGCATTGCAAAATTTCTCGTTCCTGACACTTGTACGCCAATACTTTGACTCCATGATATTTAAAGATTGAAACTTATAACAAGTCTTTTTGCAGCTTGAAAAGAAAAGTTCTAAAATATTTCGATAAACTTTGGGGACCGGTTGTAGCTATAGAAACGTAGTTAGACTTAACTATATAGTCAAGTACGAACGTCAGCCAACCAGAATCGCGTATTCAACCTGTAGATTCTACGGCGCGAGTGAATAGTGAGTTTATTCAATCTACATAATCCAGTAGCCGGTAGTATAGAACTCTTAACTACGTTTTTATTGCGAGTGTACAGTTAAAAAGTAATTGGGGACCTTAAGATTCCAAGACGTGATGCGACTGTCAATAATTGATTTATTTCATTTTGAAGATAATGTCTACAAAGAGAAATACGTACAACATTGCTGCTAACACAGTAGCCTCTAGTAATTAGGGACCTTATGATCCTTGGGGACTTAAGATTCTACGGCGCGAGCTCAACGACGCGACCTTCGAAATAAGCACTTTTCATCTTAAAAACATAATCACAAACTCTGAAAACAACTATTTTGTTCTTGTACAACGTAGTCTACGTTACGAATTTCACACAAGGATCTTAAGGCGGTTTTCCACTACGCGAAAAATAAATCTAGCGACATGATTGGCTTGCTTTCGAATTTTTCGAGGGGAGTTCTTTTGCTAGGCAATCACGTTGCTACACTTATTTTTCGCTCGAAAAATTCCGCCTAAAGGCAGTTTTCCACGACGCGAATTTGTTCGAGCGAAAAATAAATCTAGCGAAATGATTGGCTTGCTTTCGACTTTTTCGCGGGGAATTATTTTGCTA
>JAODVM010348616.1:0-11227 GCA_025400095.1 Phenganax marumi
ATAAGAATTGTTGTATAAAAAACGCAAAGTTGTGCTGAATACAAAAAGTTGAATTTTGGCGGGGATTGGACACCATAAACGGGAGGTCCGAATCCAGCGGGTTAAAAAATATCAGCGCTATAAAAATCAAGTGAATTAAATGGATGTTGGATTTAGTTCGAGTTATAATAAGCGTCATCAACTTAGTCGTCGCACTAGGCTAAGCAAAACATACACATAAGCAAAATATGCAGGTTCTGGCGGACGCCACATTGATGCCACACGAACCCGCAAAGACGGCTTGTGATCTGGCTGGTTATGTTTTGCTTAAACCAAGAAGTCACCAGTGTAGTCACAGTCGTGAAAACACGTGATTTTCTTGACAAACGTGAACGTTTGAAACGTAATCATGCATAAAAAATAGCTCGCCTCCATGGTAGCTTGCAAGCAAATGTGTGTATACTTAGCATGGTCTCTGGTTTAGTATGTAAACATTCACTGATTTCGGATCTTGATTCATTGATTTCATTCGCATTCCGCCCTTGTGAGTTGACAACTGATTAACGCCTCGGTAATCGGTGTCTCGGCATAAAATTATTGATGGCGAATTGCACGATTGCATATAGTGTGGTGACACCACCGTTAATGAGTTTTGCGAATAACTGATTAACTTATTATTAGTATGCCTAATATTCGACACATCTCATTGAAAAGTCGTAAAATATAGAGATTTAGTGCAACTTGAATCGATATAAACGTGGCACGATATTTAAAATGGAAAAACATGTATTTTTTAGAGCCCTGCGCCTTGTCCAAAATGTTAATAAACATAAAAAAGTTCGTGAAGCTTTTTCAAGGAGATTACTTACATTACCTAGATTACCTGGACTGACTAAGATTACACAGATTACCTAGACTACCTAGATTTCCTAGGCAACTTAGATTACCTAGATTGCCTAGATCACCTAGATTACCTACATTACCCAGATTACCTAGATTACATAGACTACCTACATTACCTAGACTATGTAGATTACCTAGATTACGTAGATTACCTACATTACATAGATTACCTACATTACCCAGATTACCTAGATTACGTAGATTACCTACATTACCTAGACTATGTAGATTACCTAGATTGCCTACATTACCTAGATTACCTACATTACCCAGATTACCTAGATTACTTAGACTACCTTGATTACCTAGATTACCTGGACTACCTTAGACTACACAGATTACCTAGATTACCTATATTACCAACATTACCCAGATTACCTAGATTACCTACATTACCTAGATTACCTAGACTACGTAGATTACCTAGATTATCTAGATTACCTAGATTACCAACATGACCTACATTATCAATATTCGTTTGAGGGTACACCATGTATATATTTATTATTGCAAAGCTTTCGGTCCGTTAGCCCAGACCTTTATGGGCAAGAGAGAAAGTGCGAGTTCAAAATAGTTTGATGGAGCAGAGTTCAAGAGAAGCCCCGGATGCAATACTACGAGAAAAAGCAACCGGAGCGAGCGCTCATCGCTTAGGCCTAGGTCAAACGTCCCTCTCCTCATATGCCGAACCTAATGCAAATGACCGAAAGTCTTCGTCTGAGCTCATTTGCATTAGGTTCGGCACACGAGAAGAGCGACGTTTGACCGAGGCCTTAGCTCCCCATCTTATTTAAAGAGTATGGCTACTATCAAATCTATCAGTGCATTATCATCCGCCATGTTTGTTAATATCTGATTTCTGTTTATAGCATGCATTTCATTTCCACTGCATATCACGATGGTTGAAAACACGTCAAGTTTGTCCTTTGGACAACCGTGAATGGGAATTCCAGAAGTAAGTCTGTGAAAACCTGAATTAACCTTTAGTGCATTTTTACAGTGAGATCCACCTCCTCATTGCACGCGTAAATCTGTGCTGGTTTTACTAGTTGTTTTTTTGATGTTTTGAGAATCGCTAAGCTTCGTGACGTTGTCTTACTAGTCAATAATTTGGCTGCGTAATCGACTCTACTGCAAGCTACAGTATGGGCTATTTTACACGATGCAGTTTTTTTGCAACTTGCAATTCAGTTCTATTATTGACTGATGTAAAATTTACAAACACGAGCCTTCATTACCACTGACCTATAAGTAACCTGGACTGAGTGCTTGGGATCAAAATGTGTCCGCATTATGCTGACGCCATATAGGTCTCACCGGCAATGAAAATTACCGCAGACCGACATTTGTTTTTGTTTGCGGCCAAATAAAGATTCAGTAAAAAGACTACAGAGTGTCTTTCTGTGACTATTTCTTTGGATTATTTCTTGGCAATGGTTTTTATGCCTTGTGAAATGATAAATGTGTTTTTCGACAGTGCATATGCTGGTAACTCGTACAACAAGCTGTATATACAGTTGTACCACGCGCCGTAAGAGTTATAAAAGTATCTATCATATAAAATTTATGATTGAGCGATTAAAATGCTTGCTGCTCATCCGCAACTTCACATATCTTCCCCTTAAACAAGCCTTCAAACTTCATATTAAACATAAGTCATCATGTGTGCAAACATATTTCTTTTGGAGCTCTTTTTCATAGCGTATATTTTCACAATTAGTTCGCTCAATTTCAATGCTACTGACGTGAGCAATTTTATTGCCTTTTCCGTCTTGAAGCCCAGAACAGCTAATAAGTTGTTCAAATCATCACGCAGTCAGCCGTAAAGCCGTAAAACTGTAGCCGTAAATCTGCAAAGCGGTAAAATGTAAGTTTATTTCACAAAAAATTTTCTAAACACAATAATCTCAAACAAAGCAGATTTTTGAGCCTTTTGTAACTGTTGGTCAGTAAAGTTTCGCATGAGCGGCAGAACCTATATTGCGTCAGCATCGTGCGGACACTTTCCGCCAGTAAAAATATAATGGAGCACTCAGTCCAGGTTACTTATAGGTCAGTGAACCTTACCAATGGGGGTTACCAAAGCATGTTTGTCACTAGTTGGATATATACATTGGGCTGTACTGCAGATCATTACATCACGTACCACTGGGGCAAGACCTTCACAGAAATGCTTAAGAATCCAGACTGGGATTTTGTCCGCCCCAGTTGCCTTCCTGGAGTTTCAATGTTTAAGGCAGCTTCTAGCCTGTCCAATAGATGGTAGTGGTGGAGGCGTATTTTTCAGTAGCTGATTTACTCGATTGACCTCCAGCTTGTTTTCGTTTGCCATGTTCGCCCAAGGTTCGTTGAAGGCATCTTGAAAGTCATCAGTTATCTCTTCTAGAGCACAAGAAGTAGGGCGTCCAATAGGGTTGGAAGCGTTATCAGCCCCTTGCAGATTATTGATGGTCTTGCGCCACTTCCTTTGATTCGATGTTCGAAACTCTTTTCCCTTCCCATTGTTTTATCTTGCTTTGACCTGTGGGATGAGCACAAAGACAGTCTGACAAAGGTACTTTTAGCGGTCTCGATCATCCTGAAAAAAGGCACGTTGCCGGGTTTTAATTTTAGTTTTGACAATACTAGTCATCCACGGTTTGTCTGACGGATGACACCTAACAGTTTTTTCAGGTATGGTTCACCCATTATTTTCACTTTAGCATTTAGTTCCTTTGATTCAAAGACCGGCATCTAGTCTTCCACAACATTTTTTCTACTGAGTGCTGTCACGTTCCCAGAAGTCACAAGTCTAACACGTTTAGACAACGCTGGCACTGTTTTGCTGTCAAGAATGATCAGAACAACCAACTGGAGGAAAATGAAATGCTGAGTAGGGTTAAGTAGATCATGTAATTTCGGGAGATTGATCTAAGGTAATGGATCGTCTGGTTGATGCCATAACAGACCTTTTCAGATACACCTCTCACACTTATATTTAACAAATCTTTGTCGTCAGGAACTGTTCCAGCAATCTGGAAAGATTCATATGTAACTCCTGTTCAAAAAATACCACAACCCCAAAGTGAAAGCGATATTAGACCTATATCCTTAACCCCAATCCTTTCGAAAATTCTCGAGGATTTTGTCGTGTCCTGGATATCAGTGATGATATCGATCCCCGGCAGTGATGATATCAGTGATGATATCGATCCCCGGCAGTCCAGCAGCCTCAGAGGGAGCTCTACAACTTATTGTTTGTTGGACCTTATCCATAACTGGCTTACTAAGCTGGAAAACCGTAGAAGCTACCTGAGAGCATGTTTCCTCGATTTCAGTAAAGCATTTGACAGGATAAATCACAATATCGTCATAGAAAAGCTTATTAACGTGAGAGTAAGGCGGAGTATAACGCCATTGATAAGTAGTTTTCTAACCTGCCGACGGCAGGCTGTGAAGATTGGGTGAACCCTGTCACAATGGCGTTCCGTTACAGCAGGGGTTCCACAGGGAACTAAACTGGGCCCAACCCTGTTTATTATAATGATAAACGACCTCACAATGTCTTCACCAAAGATCTCTGACTGGAAGTACGTGGACGATGTCACGTTCTCCGAAGTAGTTCAAGAAAATGACAGTACCAAAAGTCAGCTAGTTCTTGATGAAATAAATTCGTGGGCAGCTGCTAATGATATGCGTCTAAATCCCAGTAAATGCAAAGAGATACTCATATCTTTCTCGCATACACGTGAACTACAACCAGCCCTCAGTATTGATAATCTGCCACTTGAACGTGTTGAGTACAATAAGGTCCTCGGTCTCACTTTGCAATTTAATTTGAAATGCAACATCTTTATCGATCACATGCATCTCATCCAAAGCCTCAAAGCGTTTGCATATTTTGCGTGTCCTCAAACGTAATGGCGTAAATGTTATTGAACTTCTAACTGTGCATAAATCCTTAGTGCGCTCCGTATTCGAGTATCGTGCTCCGGTGTGGCACACTTCCATTCCAGCGTTTCTGTCAGACGAGATTGAAAAGGTCCAGAGACGAGCTTTTCGAATCCTATATTCAGAAGCTCCCTACGACAAAGCTTTGGTGTTATCCGGTTGCCCTGCGCTGAGTGAACGCCGTACCTTGCTATGGAAAAAGACATTTAAAAGAATATGCCAACCTACATCACGGCTGTACAATCTAGTACCTGAAACAAGAGCCAATGTACATAAGTATGAGCTTCCCAATAATCAAACACTCACTGCGCCAAGATGCAGAACTGAGTTTAAACGCAGTTTTAATCCTAGTATGTGTTATAATGATTATAATACAAATTAACACAACTGGGGCCGGTTGTTCGAAAGGTGGATAGCCCTATCCACTGGATAGTGATTTTTTGTAAACTCCGTAAAATTTCCCATTGATCGTTATAATATAAAATTACGACTTGGATCGACAGAGTACAGTCTCTAATATTTATATCGTTGACGAAAATGGAAGTTTCGGCGTTTTATGTGGGAATTTATGAACGTTGAAAAATTCACTATTCAATGGATAGCGCTATCCAACTTTCGAACAACCGGCCCCAGTACGTTTTCTTAATCTCGGCTATTTAGCCCTAGTATACTTACTTACTTGGTTCATCTTATTCCTAGTTTTCTATGTTAGTATTTTTGTATTTTAGACCAAATCTGTAGTTTTGATCTTGTTATATAACTGTATATAGTGTAACTTATCTCAGTAAAAATATTGTAATTCGCTTTAACTTATCTTTGTAAAAATATCGTAATTCGCTTTATGGTGCCAATGATATTTCTAATAAATTGAATTTGAACTTCAATTTTAATAAAGACAATTACATAGTATATTGAGGCTGAGGTTATTGAAGTCACCTCCAAGTACAACACCACAAGATGGGCGATCTTTCAGAATTCCATCGAGGCAGGCGATTAGATATTCTATCATGTCATTAGCTGTCTCGGCAGACTGGCCAGGTGGTAATATATATTACCAACGACAATGCATGGAACTGAATGGTTGGGGTCTGTTTGTGCGGCTTGAGGGGAGCGATAGTGCTTCTTAATTTCTATCCTCGAAGCTTGTGAACCGAATGACAGGCAAATCAAAGTGCACACATGCAAGTTCTTCTCCATCAACTGTAGCTCTGTCCCGGCGAAAGCTTACTTTCTCAGACCCAATCAAAAAAGAAGAGTCGTGGATGGAAAGGTTTAGCCCAGGTTCGGTAATTAGTACGACTAACGGATTACTAGTTTTCTCGACAAAGGACAATTCATCTATCTTATAGCACTTGCGACTTATCCATCCTTTGAGTGGTGTCTAATTCATTGTGGCGCGGCGAACGAAAAGTAAATAGTCTCTCCATTCCTGTGCATTGCATCCTTGAGTGTACCGATATTTGGGGATTTCCTGGTGAAAAGGAGATCGACCATGGCAATAAAACTGATCAACATGTGACGGAGGCTTGATGGTTATAGACTCGGTAGCCTTTAAGAGTTTGGCTCAATGTGTGTTTCGATAGTCATCGAGTTGAAACTGAATGGTGGTAGTGTTTTCGATGGCCCCGTCTGTGATAGAAAGTAATCATGATTTCGCAGTTTTGTTCATATTTATAAGATTGTTTACACCTATATTCCGCGAGTTGATTCTAAAGTTGGTCGGGCTTTTGCTTTCTTCTGCATTTTCTCTTGGGATTTTTTCCCTTGGGATTTGTACAGTGGTTATTTCCTCCGGTGCTCTGTACCGTCGGGATTACAATATCAACACTATTAGAATTAAATTTGATCAATCTGTGATCAATCCCTTTATTTTTGCAATACATTGTAAAACTCAGGCGAGCTCTGTTGAAGCTCCCCAGGTTCACTCGAGGTCATAGGTTGTGTGAAAAGTTTCGGTACATCGGCCAGATATTGCGAGGCGTCGATTCTCGACTGCATTATTTCCATATTTAACTCCATATCCTCTAGGTCCGATAGGTTACACGAGCGATGCAGTTTTAAGTTATCAATAGCTTCCTTATTTCCTCTTATTTCAGATTAGAGTCAGTCACTACATAAGGGGAGTTATTTAACTTATCGACTATACCTATGCCACGTTTGCACAGGAAGCAACTGGTATTGATATGTTCGCATCTCGCATCCGCCATATGTTCTCTCCTCGTGATTCCCATCAACAGAAGAGAACCTTTGTTTTAACAGAACCTTTGTTTACAGATACTTTGTTTACAGAACCTTTGTTTACAGATACAGATACTTTGCTTACAGAACCTTTGTTTTAACTGGTCTGTTTCCAGGCGCGAAATTGTAGCTTTTTATCGTTCCTCCACCACATTATTACGGTACTTCCGTCGCTGTAAGACTTTCTTTCATCCCCAGGCGAGCGCCAAGTCCCAGACATCCACATTTTCTTTAAAATATTGTTGCAAGGAAGTATAGTCTCCTGTCCTCGAGAGCAAAATTTAGAAACTCACCAGCTCCGCATTTTTTAGTCAGTACGTTGTCATTTAAAAAATTCTCTACATCGTTATCAGTTACATTTCGGACTAAGTATGGCACTGATTTATTAGTTGTGGTGTAAGAAGGTGACTTTCTCACACCGTCTGCCATGTTCATCATTTTGCTTGCCCTATTATCTTCTAGATTTTCTCATAAAACTGAGAAATTTTAATAAAAAGATAAAATGTGACATTTTCAAACTGACTAGCCGGGTATGATAACACGAAAGTTGGCCAATATCAGCGATGAAGTATAAACTTTCCTTTCAACCCTTTCGTGATCGTCTATCGCGTAAAACGGAAATGACATTATTTACGTTTCCATAAGAACTATATTAAAATCGTAGAGTCACCTTACGTTTACTCATTAGTAAAAATGTACGTACTCGTTAAGCAGTGGTCGTACGACAGTAGATCCCCTTATATGAGCCTCGTAGAATAACGTGTAGAGATATGGTAGCAAATGATAGCGAACCAACAAGATATCTCTGGAATTTCTAGAGATTGCTTCACCAAACGCAGTTGGGTGTTGCGGCTAAAGAACAAATCAAAACTGTTTACATTGCTTTTGCCATATAAATCTACATTGCAGAAATTAATAAAAACAGTCACTCTATAGACGCGATTCTACGAGCGATCTTTTTAGGCTACATATTTCGCTAAAACGACTGCATGTGCTCGTGGCGGCGTGAAGACATGAATTTGACCTTGAAGGTTCCCGAATGGGCGTACGGAAAAGATGTAAGAGACCTTAAAACGCTAGTTCTAAATCCGCAGTATATTCACGATAGAAAGCACTGCCAGTTTCCACAATCAGCAAACGAAATATATTTCAAAGCGTTCGTATTTTCATTATTGTTTCTTGTTCATGATTGTTGCTTAATAACTATACCTCGCATATCAAAACACAACTTTGTTTGGCTGCTTACTGTTTTGAGTAGCTTTGCGCCCTGCGGACATCCCAAGCGTATCATGCATCACGTAATTCTTAGTTATGCTGCTTGTTGATTGGTGCCACAAACATCCTTACTCGATAACACTGTATTTGCGCAAGTGCAGATACAAAAACCTGATAATAATAGTAATAAGCGTTAACTGTTTTGTGCCGTTTCTTTCGAAAGTAAGTTGTTCAGGCTTTGAAAAAACTCGCATAGCCTCTCGGCATTGGTTTAATGCGTCTAGGTTTCGTCGTTTCGAGCTAGACGAATTAAATATCCAAGACGTTTTATTACTACTTTGCGGCTGTATATATTACAATGAAATCAAGGATTTTAAACTTCCCGTTAAATCGCTGCGGCAAGCGGCGAAATCGTTTTTTCTAAGCAGAGTTCTTTCGCTCCATATCGTTTTATATTTTCCACTTTATGCCAAAACGTTTTATTTTAATTTCAGTGCTAGCATAAGTACTTTATTTTTCCTTCCTGCCTTTATTTCGGCTAATTTTTCTTCGCCGGTTATTTGACTTTTGTCGTAAAACGAAAAGCTTAAACTCTCTGTTGGCCAATAAAAATTCCAGTTTAATGACCTGCGATAGAGCCTTGCAAATATTCCTTGGTTTATTTAGGTGTCATATAAAACAAATGATAGGTGGTTTCGTTCTTGCAATGGTAAGAATGTTTTATTCAATGAAACATTGAATTTTCCATCCATCTCGAGAAAATATTGTTACCATTGCTCTCGATCCTTCATTATCTGTACACTATGGAGTGCACTTTTAACAAAGTACCTTGGCTCCGATTGTATTATGGTTTCTGCTGAAAGGATAAAAAGCACCAAGCTGCATCCACCGCTGACACAAGCTTGCCGTTGTGTCGTCAATAAAGCCGCAAATATCAGCTCCAATCTAGAATATTAAAGAAATCTGGAATTCTAGGCATATGGAAAGTTACGGAGTGGAGTGGCAGTAATTTACTTCAAAGTACAACATATTGTACGCAAACAAGCTTACAAGACTAGACTAGATGCATTAGTTTGCAACTAAATAACTATCGAAATACTATTTTCAAAACTCAGTACTGAAATCAATAATTTATGAAGTTGATTTAATATTGATACATGTTTAATCAGTAACTTGACACTGCAGGAAACCTACTACATAGCTAGCCTGCTATAAAACAGGATGCAACAATGTTGTGCTGCACGTAATGTAGTTGTCAACAATATTGAACAATATTGATCGGATCTGACAATGCTGAACAATATTGTTAACAACTGTGAACAATAAGTGCAGCACAACGTTGTTGCATCCTGTTCTTTCCAACATTGCAACAACATGATGATTTTTACGCGTGTACTAATTGCAAATGAATGTAGCCTACTTTTTAGGCACTGGAATCTCGAAAGAATTTAAGAGAAGTCAGTTCATATAATTGCACTCCACCTTTACCGAGATTTTGAAGTCTAAAGCAGATAAAAAACATTGACTTACATATGGTATTCCAAATAGGTTGAAATCAAGCATTCCTAAAAATACATTGAAATTTATGAGTGGTGGATTACACTGTAGTTCAAATACTATAATAGAGGTACATTAACCACTTAATAACAATTGTAGGAAAGTCCTAAAGCACTAGCTGTAAAAATTTCAAAATCGAGCTGCAAGGGTAATTACTATATGTCTCTCCGCGGGAAGTGTGCATTTATCAGTGAGTGTCTTGTACCGTACTTTCTGTCGTAGATACTTAGGCATTATAATTATGTGTACACTGAAAGTAGCTCTGTTCATGCCTCCTTCTGGAAACCAGCTTAGGCCCTCGTCACACGTTGCTGTCCTCATATGCCGAACTTAATACAAATGAGCCCAACCTGAACTCACTTGCATTATGTGTGCCACATGAAAAAATCGACGTTTGACCTAGGCCTTATATTCATGGGGCGAGTGTAATGAAAAAAACTTGTATGTATCCACGCAGCATCACTGTGAATACAGGCCGCATTTTCAGATTCGAAAAAGTAGTTCAAAATGTAACCAACCAACAATTGATCGATGCATCTGGGAGAACGCTGAAAGATTGTCTCCTAACCAATGGCCAGCATACTTTCCACTGCTTGGGTAGGTTGAACGAGATATTACTATGCTTCTCTTCCCTGTAACACTCTGAACTATCCTACAAAAGTAGAAAAGAGATTTTCTTAAAAAACAGAAATCTCGAGAAAGAGAACAACTTAGTGACCACACTTTCAACACTATCACTACAATTTGCTATGAACTACGGTCAAAATGCGGTGCTTATTGACGTTGTTTACTTTCAAACCAATCTTTATGAGTTCATCAATTTCACCCCTGTCGTATCTGTTTGTTTACTTTACGCATCCTACCCAAATGTATTGATTTTTTACAGTCAGGTGCACGCTGAACCATTGAAGTAAACTCTGCTGTGGCGTTTACTGTTTCAGCTAGTGTATCAGCTAGTCTTAAAACTTACGGTTTTGTCACTACAGATTGACTCCAACCATACAAACTATGCACGTCATAATGCCGAAAAACTCCGTGATGAGCACTCATACAAATTGTCTTGTCTGCTAACACATCTCCCAGCACATCTAAAGAAAATGAATAGAGAGTGGATGAGAACACCTGCCGTTATGCGCTGGTTGGTACAAAAGATGCTGATTTATTGACAGTGGAAATCACTCATTTGGAATTCGAAGTCTCAAAGAAAATTTTCTCGCGGGTAAGTTTCAAATGTTTTACACTTTATTTTCTTGAGCGCCCCATCCTCATGGAATTTTTGTATTACCTTACCAGACCCAGTGCAATTTATTGCTGAGTTGCGTGCGCTGTCTGAAAATGCTTTGGTGGCAAGAAAATGAGAAACTACTTCAGGAAAAAAACCGATACATACATACATACATACATA
>JAODVM010348727.1:0-11224 GCA_025400095.1 Phenganax marumi
TCTTGTATTTACCTGTTTGTATGTACTGATGGTTCTCCGTGTTTAAATAAAGTTTATGTATGTATGTATGTATGTATTTACGATCACGTCGTAGCGGTGTTGCGAATTTGACCATCGATTTCCTTTACTTCCTTGGTATTGACGTGAGGCTTAATGTTTTTGTTGTTGGGTACTTCACAAGTATTGGTTTTTGTGTGTCGTGCAATCGTGAACTTTTCGGTTTCATCACAACATCGAGCTTCACCATCTTTTTTCCTTGCAAGTTCATTGACTTCATTTTAAGCAAATCAAATTACATGCACCCTTTTGAACATATGACTGCAACAATATTTGTTGTTATTTTATTTTCGATTCTACCTTGACGGACAATATAATGAAATCAAAAACACGCCATGGTTTCTTGAGTGTTGGGATCTTCGATCACCAGGAAATATGCAGCAGAGCCACGAGTTTCGTTTCGTTCATAGCAAACGGTAAGAAAATATATTTAATCAACGTTTTATTAATTCATAATGTGAAGTGTAGTAGCACACGGGAGGGGATCAAAAAGTTAGCTCTTTATATTTTTCCTTAATTTAGGACAAACAGTTGCTTAATTAACACTATAGAGTATCACAGAAAAATATTCTGTTTTCCTTAATTTTGGAGGAACAGCTGCTTTACACTTATAAGGTACAGCAGAAGATTTTTGCCTTTCTCAGGCCTGTAAGTTTGCGTAGCGTGAAATTCCGTGTTGCTAATAGACATGAACCAACGTGTACCATGCATTTAAAGAAACGTTTGTTATATTCTAAAAATGACAGTAGCTCATGTTTTATGACTCTATTTGATAGATATTGTAAAGACTAAATTTGCTCTCGACATGTAGAATTGAATTCACAAGAAATGGAACTACCTGGCAAACCCGGTTGAAATTCGTCGTCTAAAGCCAGCCTGGCTTTGCTCATTTTCTTTTGGTAGATATATGCCGCTGGATTAGTGAGCTTAGTACAGAGTTTGATGAAAAACTCACTGGCCTGGTCCAAGCAATTAAAGAATAACGTATATATAGACAAACACGGAACGGCAGAAAATAGGCTATTTTTTTTGTTTACTAACTTTTTCAAAATGCTGCCATGATTTTCGGCGTTTTTCAGCAAATAATGAAATATACTTTGGATGTTGTTTTAGCGACTGAAAATAGCCAATATATTGTTTTATTTCTTTACTGATTGTGATTTGAAGTTTCAAATATGACCGCCTTTCTTGTCGCTTTATCGTTTTTGAATTCACTGATTGTTGCTACAATATTTCGCTCGTTTCTTGTGCTGATGAGACCTTTCTAAAATCCCTATTTTAGTGGTGGTCTTCTTATCTGTAATTCTTTTATCTTTTGACTTTGTAGGGAGAGGAGAAATTGTAAAACACAATAAAGTTGCACAAAAACAGAATTTAATTATTTTTAGTTTATCAACATACTTGTCCCAAACTCAAAATTTAAAACGCCTGTTTGGAGCCGGCTCTAGCTACGAAGCCCGTACAGCTTCAACGGTAGATAAGCAAAATTCAAAAACACTGCCACATGTCTTCTTAATCTTTTAAGTCGAATCGTATGTAAAAAATCTATGGGTAAATGCACAATTATTGTATTCAAATATTAATGATATACACATACATAAAATTTTAGCCATCCCATTCAAGAATTACATAAGTATGATTTCTATTTCGAACTTATCCACCGTTGAAGCTAAACACGCTTCGTACAACGGTCGCATATGCTACAAAAACACCGTAGCAACAATCCCGTAAAAGAAATCTGAGTTTACAATTCCCTATCTTTTCCCATTTGCGTGTATGTGCGTGCGTAAATTGCGGGTGGGAATTAGCATCCTCTTTCCCTGTAAGAAGTACTGGCTGGTGAAAAAAGATCATAAAATTCGTGGTATACGTACAGACAGAGAGATTCAGTCGTGCTAAGCTTCTTGCACTAGTTGCTAGTTTTAAACTTTTGATCTCTGCAGTTATTTCAGAAATTGAAGTTTTAGATCAGAAACTATGGTTACATCAACTCTCCAATCTGCGCCGGACAGATTTATTGACAGCCTGCGCTTATTGCTCTAAATCATTACGAGATGTTGCAATCACACTGTTCTTGAGCTCCGAAATTAGGTTGCAAATGTCAGTCCAATCCTATTGTTCTGCCTGTATTGATATAATTAAAATGCCTAGATCAAAGTCAGGGATTGCACATATATATGATTAAAAAAGTAGTCATAGTTCTTAAAAGATGAGTTGCAAAATTAATTTCATAGAATTAGACTGTGAAAGTTACTGCAAATGACAAAATGGCACAAATATTGTAGTATGGACAATCCCTGACCCCTATACAGGCACTTTAAGCTGCATATTTCCGCATCAATGAAAGCTTGGGTACTGCACATGAGTGCTACCATGCTTTGGACGCTTTCGTTTACATTTATTTATAACTTTTTACGGCTGCATGGAAAGCAGTTTTTTAGCCTCGCTAACTACAACGGTAGGGGACAGAATTTTGCTTCGAAATCAAAGAACGGCGCTTAGAAGTAATTAATTTTGTTTTCAGACAAAAACGGTGGACTTTCGTATGCTTTTTGAGAAATAGCTAATGAAGTTTATTTGGTAACTGAGAAACTGAGCTGAGAAGAAGGCATTGGCAAAAAAAAGCTTTGCAATATTTTCCCCGTCAGAATTTTCCCTCGACAAATTTTTGTAAAAATAAGCATCTCCGACAATGGACCGTAATAGAATAAAGATTATTGTTACAGAATTTAAAGGCCATTCTTAAGCTTTGTAAACATTAGATTTTTATGATTTTATGGTGAGCTAGTAAGACCATGCTTTTTTTCGCCTTTTATCGGCCAAAGATTTCCTGAATTTGGAGCTAAAGCTTTACGCTTAGAAGCTACCGCAAGCGGGGGAGCAATGGATATGTTTTCGTGGTGTTTTCTCGTCCCTCATCTTTTTAGATTTTTACTTAATTTCCAATTAGTTCTTTGCTTTCCTGCAACTAGTTTACATTCGCCTATTTTTTTTGATATCGTATATGTTTTCCAGTGCTGTAATAGTTACTTATTTTTTGTAGGTAGTTAAAGTTACAGTTACATCGTCAGAAAAGTAACTAGTTACTGATACAAGTTACAATTGGAAAAAGTATCTAGTTACAGTTACTAAGTTACTTTAAAATTTTTGTAACTAGTTACAGTTACAACGTCAAAGTTACACCCATTCCTTTGGCTAATAGAATTGCGGAAAACATGTTGTAAGTTAGACAACATTTTTGTTTAATTTGACCAGAAGTGAATTTTCTAAATTACAATCTGTCATTGACAAACGACGTGCTCTAAAAATTATTCCCACACAGCTGAACAATCTTTCACAAGCTGCGCTTGCAGGTACAGGCGTGTTCAGTTTAATGAAAAGCTGGTGCAACCTCGGCCATATACATTTCCATATACTGTAAATAGTCCAGAATGTACCGTAGCACCTCAGAGGTAGCGCGCGTGAATTCACTGAATTGTGACGACGATAAAAAGTAACGGCGTTCTTGACGGCAAATGTAACTAGTTATCATTATGTTTTATTCCTAAGTTTTGTAACTAGTTACAGTTACAAGTTACGTTCTGAAAAAAGTAACTAGTTACCGCTACAGTTACTCAAAAAAGTAACAATTTCATATAACTAGTTACTTGTAACGAAGTTACTTACAGCACTGATTCACAATTGATATGTGTTTACAATCGGGTATCGACTTATTTTACAGGGAAAACCCCGAATAGACTTTTACATCAACAACGTAGATAAAAATACAGCCTACATCGCTAACATCGATTTTATCAAATAAAAGATAGAGCATGTTAAAGCGTGAGACCTTAACAAAGCACTCAAAAACTATACTCCTGTCACTATGGACAATTTTCAGGAATATTTTCAGAATCACACATAATTACAAAGTTGAATAAATAACCCGACAAAATATGCGAAGGAACTAAGTATAGTACTCATTCATGGCATTATTTCTCTTTGGAGTCGCGTTTGCAGACAAGTTTTTTTGCAGTTATCGTTTAAATACGGTCATTGTCTTTTGATTATTTTCTTTGATAGATTCAAGTAGGTGCCACTTTTGAAAAATCGCTGCTCAATTTTAAGCAATTTTTGTAGCTGTCCGCCATCTTGTAATATTTGATTTTTTGGATCTTTATAAAATCTATCAAATTCCAAATTACATTCAGAAATGTGTTTGAAATTTAAAGATATAATGTTAATCTTCACTGTGAAACAAAAACAAGAAGAAAATATTGAGGTTTTCTGGGAAAAATATCAAGTGTATTTCTTTTAACTTCCGGCTTCACTTCTGGCTGTAAGACAACATGCACAAGCACAAAATTGCAAATGGCTATATCTCGCCAAAAAATAAGTTACAGAAACTTCTCTTACTTGTTTTGAAGTTACTTGCTAAAGTACAGTTCATGATTAAAAAATAAGGGAAAAGTATTTTTGAAACCGCATTCAGCCTGGTGGATTTTACTGAGACAGCCTCTTACTTCCTGATTCACCCAACGACTTAATCATTGTTAGCGCAGATAAACGCAGCTACTATGATAGAAGAGAAAGAATGATGAAACAAAACACAAGCATCACAATTGTGTATTTTCATGTAAATCCAAACTGTGTTGCTGTATGTCATCAGATTTTTATTCCAGCTCTCATAAAGGTACTGCAAGATCTTATCCCATTCTTGCAAGAGGAACATAAAGACAATATTTGCTTGCGAATAGGAATTTTATGCCTTCAACTATGTTTTTTGTAGATAGGATATCATAAGCATTGTAAATATTCAGATAATAGTATCATGAATGCACACAAGCATGATAGGCAAGATGCCGAAGATAAGCAAAATGGAAATTCTGGTAGGAAAGATAACGCCTGCGGGAAACCAAGCGGCTGGGACGCAAAGATGTGAAGAGTTATATGTTGTGTAGAATTCACCACAGCCTAACAGTTGATGATGATAACTACGTGTGAAAGTTCTCCGTGGAAAAGCTCCATGAACCCCAGCAAAAAAAGTCTCTTTGGTTTTGATTTACACTGTCTAAATAAGGTATGCATACGTATAGTTTCTTTTTCTTAATTTATCACATTACAAGCGGCTTGCTTCGGCTGGTGTTGGGTCAGTTTACCGTTTTGTTTTATAAATTGGAAATGTCCTTCACCTTACCAAACATTTTGATTTTTGGCCATTCTTTTGTGCGTCATCTGAAGACAGACTTAGAACCACAGGCTACCAAGCATTTTGGCCTTGAAGGGACTGCGATCGTTCACATGCATAGTGTGGGTGGTCGAACAGTCAAAAAGCTAAAACAGCATGATCTCGATATTTTGAACCAGGTAAACCCGGATATTGTTATTCTGGACATTGGAACGAATGAATTGTCAAAAGCTGACCCAACGCTTGTCGGCTCTGAAATCAAGGAGTTTGTGAAATTGCTTTTGACACAGTATAATGTGAAAGTGGTTGAACTGTGTCACGTGACTAGCCGTGGGGGTGGATATCTTACGGGCAATTTTAACTCAAAGGCAGCGTTGTTAAACCAGTATACTCGTGTTGTGCTTGAACCTGATGTTAATGTGTTTTGCTGGACACATGGCGGTGTTTCACATCCTTCTGTGCCCGTGTTACTGCCTGACGGGGTCCATTTTAACAAATTGGGACAGTATAAATTGTATTGTAGCTATCACGGTGCTATCCTGCATGCGCTGCGCCAATTGCGTGCACTCTAACATTTTAAGAATCACTACAACATGGTCGTGAACCAGCGCTGTATCTTGCCATTATACTGTTAAATATAATAGATGGCCTGTTATTTCATTTACGAATTATATGGCATTACTTTGCCACTGTTAGTGGAATTTTTGCTACTGTTTCTCTTTTGTCCCACTGTGTGGGTTTGTTGTTCTACTGTTTGTGGATTTATTGTCTTGCTTTGTGGGTTTGTTGTTCCACTGATTGTGGATTTATTTGTTCCTAGCGTTGTTGGGATTGTTGATTTATTGTCAGTAATTTTGTTTGGCTACCAGGGCAGGTGATACGGCGACCTACGATTTCAGCCAGTCCTGCCCTGCGAAATCTTATTAGGGCTTTGTCTCCATGTGATTGCTTAAATTTCTGGCTTATGCTTTAAATTGCAATGCGCACGCTAGTTGTGATCCTTAGAATACTTTAGGTTCCCACTCACGTTGTCGTTTTAGTTCCTCTCAGTTTTAGTTTGTAATGCCATCCAAACGAGCCTCAAACAAACGCCGCACTGCCACCAATGACAACTTCGATGAGGCTACACCATGAAGGCGCAGTCATCGGGACACTACCGTGAATAATACGAGGGCCACCAATCCCGCAGCTGCTGCCACGGTTGTCCCTAGCGTAAACTCAGAGGTTGTCCGTCACTTGGCACCTGATCTGCTCCAGTCCATTGTGATGACTGTCACAGCTGAAGTAACGAAGCAGCTTTCTCATCATTTGGCTACTAATCCTGTCGTTACTGAGACTCCAGTTTCTGTGGTGGCTAGTCAATCGTCCGACAGTTCTCCTCCACTGGCATGTAATCCTGCTGAGGTTACCAACAGTCTTGTGGCGAGTGCAGTTACTGCGGCGCATTCTATTAATACAGGTGAGCCACCGCTATTGCCAACAGCATTTAATGTAAGCTCTACTCAACCTAACACGCTTTTTCTTTCCTCGAGCCTACCAATTGGCTCACAAATTCCAATAATAGTAAGAAATAAGATTTGGAACGAGGAGTTTATTGACTTTGGCAAATTAATTTCTGGCAATTAGCATCTGGGCAAACATACCATTTCCTTGCAACCGTCAGAGGGAGGGGGCAGCCTCTTTTTTCCCTAGAGCCCACGACAAAACCTAAGAAAATTGCATCACTGGATGTATGGTTACAAGCTTTTCATATTTTTGTAGGAATCCAACGGAAAAATACCCGACTGAGGCCGCCGACTTATGAAGTATGGACAAACCATACAGGACTTGGCATCTTGCAGTCAGAATTGGCGTTTCCATGACGAAAATTGTCGTTTTTTTGCGGCAGTCGCATCACAGTGCTGTCCCCTGGGGCTCAATCCACCGGGAATTGTGGCTTCGTTCACAAAATCCTGCTGTTCTTTCGCAGGGTTCTCGTTACCATACACCACATTTCAATTCTAGTGAACAGCGGCCTTCCACTATTCCCAGTGGATTTTGCTTCCCTTATCATATGGGACAGGACTGTAATGGCTGTGATTTTAGTCATGCTTGCCCAAAATGCAAAGGAGCTCACAGAGCTCTAAATTGCCATCAGGTTTCAAAGAATTTTCGTTTCCAAAATTCAAATGCCAAATGCCTGAACGAAGTGCGGAATCCAGATCTTCCGAGTTCAGTCAAAGTGCGACCACTCGCTAATCTGTTGACAGGTTATTCTCCAGAACTTCGCAATATTTTGATACAAGGTTTCACTAATGGTTTCTCTTTACATTTTGAGGGCATTTTGCACGCAGTCGAAGGGCGTAATTTATCATCTGCCCTTCAACTCCCACACGTAGTCGATAATAAATTAGCCAAGGAATTGGCTGCCAGCAGATTGGCGGGTCTGTTTGCATTCCCACCATTTCTGTCGTTTTAAATTTCTCCATTGGGTTTGGTGCCAAAGAAAATTCCCGGGGAATTCCGTCTTATCCATCACCTGTCATCACCTACAGGTCTGTCTAATAACGACGGAATTCCTAGTGAATATACTAGCGTAAATTATGCAACCGTTTTTGATGCTATTTGTTTAATCAAATCCACTGGAACTGGATGTTACTTGGCAAAAACAGACATTAAAAATGCTTATCGTATTATGCCTATCAGGCCTTCCGATTATCACCTACTGGGGATGAAATGGGGGGGAATGTATTATTTTGACCGTTGTATGCCTATGGGATGCGCTAGTTCTTCAAACGGCCATCGAGTGGATTGCCCAGGAAAAATTCTCAGTTTATAAGCTCCTCCATTTGTTAGACGATTTCCTTTCCATTGCGTCCACACAAGCATGTTGTCAGGATGATTTGGATCGATTTCTAGAGTTATGTCAACTTATTGGTGTTGCAATTGTGCCAGAAAAAACATGTGGCCCAGCAACTACACTAACATTTGCGGGCATCAAGTTGGATTCAGTCAAATTCCAAGCGCGGCTCCCAAGTAACAAAATCTCCAAATGTGTAGATGCGATTTCTCATTTTCTGTACAGAAAAAAGTTACCCTTAAAGAATTACAGCCGCTTTTAGGCATTCTGAATTTTGCTTGCATGGTTGTTTTACCCGGTCGGGCCTTTTTACGTCAATTCACACATTTAACAATGGGCATAAAATGCCCAACCCATTTTATTCGCTTGAAACTGACTGTTAAGGACGATTTGCCAGTTTGGGTGACGTTCTTGTCTGAATATAACGGCGTTTCATTTTTTATTGATGAAATCTGGCAAACTTCTACCAAGCTGAACTTATTCACTGACACTTCTGGTGTAATAGGTTTCGGCACTATTTTTCAGTCCGAGTGGTGTTACGGGTTATGGTCTAAAATGTGGCTGCACCGCAATATTGCCTTGTTAGAGTCCTATCCAATCGTCCTGAGTCTGTGCTTGTGGGGTCACCAGATGCAAAGTCAGTCGATTCTTTTTTTTGCTGATAACGAGGCACTGGTGCATGTTATCAATAAGCAGTCCTGCTGCGATAAGACCTTAATGTTTTTTGTTCGGAAATTGGTCCTAGCATGTTTGCACCACAACATCTTATTTCATGCTAAACATATTCCCGGGACTTATAATCAGCTTGCAGACCACTTATCTCGCTTGCAGGTGAACAAATTCAAGCTTGTGGTGCCTATCAGCATGAATCCATTACCTACACCAATTCCCGTGCACTTGCTACCTCAAAATTGGCCGATATAGTCACTTTTCTTACGCAGTCAAGTTTGCAGAAATCATCAGTGCCTACTTATAAACGAGCTTGGAAATTGTTCACTGAATTTCATAGCCTCATCCTTCAAATGGCAAGCTACAAATTACCTATCTCGCCTGCTACTTTGGCACTTTTTATCGCCTTTTTGTTTGAGCGCGGCTACGCCTCGTCCACAGTGAATAGCTACATATCAGCCATAGGGTTATTCACATTGGCTCCTTGAGGTCCATGACCCAACTAAGGTTTTCTATATCATCCAAATGTTGAAAGGTTATAGCAAACAAAGTAAACGATTAGACAGCAGGTTGCCTATAACTTTACCGATTCTTGACCGACTGCTTCAGGTGGCCTCGCTTACATCCGGGTCTCATTACCAGATTTGTCAGTTCCAAGCAATGTGTTCATTAGCATTCTTCGCATTCCTACGGATAGGTGAAATTACAACAAACGGTAAAAACGGTAATTCTCCCTTACAACATGATCAGATTGGAAAAATTTATGATTCACAACACCAGGTAGTTGGTTTCAAAGTCGTGTTCAAAAATTTCAAACATAATTACAACAACAGGCCCTTTAATCTGTCAATAACAAGGCAAGCTGTTGCGTGTCCAGTTTCTGCCTTGATGGCTTATCTATCATTGCGGGGAGACATAAGTGGTCCGCTCTTTATCACGATTGCGGGTCTACCGGTGACGCGCGATAATTTTTCGGCTCGTTTATCTGCAGCTATTCGTTTCTGTGGTTTAGACCCTACGTGTTACAAATCCCATAGTTTTCGTATCGGTGCGGCTTCGCATGCTGCTTAATCAGGTCTATCCGATGCACAGATTCGTACCATAGGTCGCTGGAACTCAAACGCATTTCGTAAATACATTCAACTCCAGTCCCTATCTGCATAGCTATGCTACATTTTTAGGCCGGCTTTGGCCTGCGATCATTGCACCAGTGCCCCGTTTGCATTATTTTTGCTTATTCTATCTCTAGCTACTTTTACTTATGCATGAGTGATGATGGACCAGCAGTTAGCATGGGCGGCTGTCTGTTTCATTTCAAGTTATATTAATTTACTCTTGATACACGTCAGCCGGTAGGGGCAACTGTATTTTCGTTACGAGTGTTCCTCATTGTTCTTACACCGGTCAATAAATAGCACGGGCGGTTATTGCACTTTGTATAGTCTTGATACCTTGTTATTACTTATTATTAACGCAATGAGCTAAATTAGGATTGCTAGCATGGGTGACAATCCTAGATTATTGTTTGCATGTATTATGATTTCTTTCACCGATCAATAACTAGTGTGGGTGGATATTGCACCTTTACACAGTCACGACGCCTGTTATTACTTATTATCCACACATAGAGCTAAATTATAGGATTGTTAGCATGGGCAACAATCCTAGATTCTTGTTTGTGCATATGTTGGCAATGGCCATACTTTGGTGGCTCTGTGCCATTCCGTTTCCTGGGGTGGGGCTGCATCTCTGATGCTTTGGCATATGTTGCCCTCACCTTCACAGGCCATAGAACAATTTTAGTGTACATAAATGAACATTTTTATTTATCTTAGTTATCAACTGTTAAGTTTGCAGATGTTATGTTATTGATTTCAATTAAACAGCTGGGGGAGAGTAACCCTAGCCAAAATTTTCCCAACAATTTGTGGTTAAATGCTTAATTGTCTTACATTAAGTGGCATGGCCAGTGAACAGAGCTCAGGAAACGAAAATCTCACAATGCATACAATAACCTAATTGCGAGAGATTTGAGTTAATTGCTGAGTCCGTCATAGAGAAGGCATAAAGACAATATTTGCTTGCGAATTTTTTTGTAGATAGGATATCATAAGCATTGTAAATATTCAGATAATAGTACATGAATGCACACAAGCATGATAGGCAAGATGCCGAAGATAAGCAAAATGGAAATTCTGGTAGGAAAGATAACGCATGCGGGAAACCAAGCAGCTGGGACGCAAAGATGTGAAGAGTTATATGTTGTGCAGAATTCACCACAGCCTAACAGTTGACGATGACAACTACGTGTGAAAGTTCTCCGTGAAAAAGCTCCACAAACCCCAGCAAAAAAAAGTCTTTTTGGTTTCCCACCTCCTCCCCAGACTGCATCTAGTTATTTTCTTGTGTGGGGTGGGCGTATGTTGCCCTCACCTTCACTGGCCATAGAACAATTTTAGTGTACATAAATGAACATTTTGATTCATCTTAGT
>JAODVM010348838.1:0-11224 GCA_025400095.1 Phenganax marumi
GACGTCTAAAGCTGCCATAAGTCTTTAAATATTAATTTCTTTTCAATTACTCATTGTATTGATAACCGTCGTCGTCGAGATGCCGTCTTGCATGCTTAAGGTCCCTATTCTTTCAACGACGTCAACGCAGATGAAGAGTACATGGCAGTTTATGATACTTCATTTGAACTTGTTGCGGAGCGATTGTAGAATACCCGTCCATTTTTGAACGCATCATATATTCAAACCAGCGACGTGGCTACGCAGTGAGTTTTTGATAAAACGAAACTTAGAAAGGATGACGTAATTAAATGATAGGTGTAGTTTTTCGTGGATACGCGGCTACGTGGCTACGCAGTGAGTTTTTGATAAAAACGAACATAGAAAAATGATGACGTAATTGCATAATAGTATACTTTTTAGTGGCTTCGTATCGATGCTAAAAACCCTAACCCTAACCCTAACCTCCAATAAAAGTGTAACCCACACCCTAAAACCCCTAACCATTTCTATGTTTGTTTTTATCTAAAACTCACTGCGTAGCTGCGTAGCCATTAGCGAGTTTACGATTTACGACGCGTCAAGCACGACGACGCGTTTGGTAAACAAAAAAAGGTTCCATGCACAACAAAAAAATGAAAATTTTGGAATCCCAGAGGTAATCTTACAGCACCAGTACGACGCCAAACCATAACTTTTCCACTGCTTTAGGGAGTCGTGAAACCTAGTTACGACGTTAGTAGGAGTGAGATAAATTAAGTCTTGCAGCAAAACCGCAGTGTTTTTTTTTCAAGTTTAACTGTTTTTCAGCCTATTTAAAAGAATTCCATGTGTGCAGTTAAGAAATAAGCTTTCCTAGCGCGCACTCTTTCATTGAAATTGAGATTGCGCTGTCGCATTCGTCGCGTCGTCGATCGTAAACTCCCTAATGAAAATATGGCTACGCAGTGACTCAGAGCTACAGAACGAGAATTCTGCAGTTTAGCGGAAGAATTATCTAGTCGATTCTTCGGTAGATAGTCTACAAATGATTGTTAAGTGTTTTCTTGATCACATTAAGTCCAAATATAGCATTTTTTCGAGTATCTTGTATATTATTAATATGAGTACGCCTCACAACATCTTTACAGGTGTAGATGTGGTAACTGTACGTTCGAATTCGTTGTTTAACAGGACGAGTGTCGCTGCTCTTCGGAAATCGTGCCCTGTAATGAAACATGATGGAAGAGAAAATGGATGACAGCTATTTCACAGAACTTTCTAGTTTCAATCCAGTCTGATTTGCGTTTTAAACTGAGGACGAACAAATGCAAGAATTACACTACTTTGTACACCAGAAGGAAGAACTGAGTCCAAGTAAGTATGTTCGTGTATTAAACTTTGACTAGTTCAAATATTGATCAACCATACTTTCAGTATGATATGAAGGTAGTAAATAGCCATGCATGTACAAATTACTATCATGCAATATTGATATTTTTTATAAATACCTGTTGTATCAATGCTTGTTATATCCACATGTTTCGTGCACGGAGTAGTTATGGTAAAACATTGGAATTGAATAAAATAAGGTGTAAAATTACAAACTAGCAAATTTATACGTACTTGAGCATGAGAGAGGAACTCCTTCCGTCTGTTTTCCTTTTCTTGAAATATATTTCTGTAGAGCCTTCTGCTTGTCTTGTTTCTCAAGCATAGGGTTCATGTGGTCTGGTACATCCTTGCTTAGTTCTTCCTGAGGCTTACTCAAATATTTGAGCGAAGGTGGACGTCAGCGTTGAAAATATTTCGTCAACACACTCTGTATTTAAAACAAAGTATTAATTACATTATCTGTGCCTGCCATTCCCTCTAAGACTTGTGGTAATCATTATATAGAAAAATTTTGCTTTCTCTTGACCTCACAAACAGTTGTTTCTCTCTCCTTGAACTTTAGATAGGTTGCTCTCAATTTCGTGTTGCCTTCTAAGTCGATTGATAGATTGATAGATAGATAGATTTATTTAAAAAGCCTTATTTGCAGCAAGGGCTGAGTTACTAAGGTATACAAGAATAAGTATTAAATAATTATAGTATAAATTAAAATTACACCTAAAAACTAAGTTATGTACAGATATTTACAAGGAATGGAGCTTGTTATAGATGATAGTGCTTGCATTCAGAAATGTATTTTTAAATCTGTTCGTTTTGCAACGTGGGTTCAGGAAGGGACGCTTTTTCCGGAGATTCACTTTATCTTTCCCTTTCCTTTTGTTGCGCCGCAATTTTGTTGAAAAGGTCAGAGCAAAGATCATCTCCACGTTGAGACAGGCTGACAATTTTAAACGTTGCTAAGGCTTGTTCATAGGGCATGTCGTACCCATGTCTGATCCTCGTGGCTCTCTTTTGAACTCTTTCCATATTTGTGCTAAGGTATTCAGGTAGACTGTGGTGAAATACTTAAAAAGCGTACAATAGAACTGTCATTATGCATGCTACACAAAACTTTGTCAGTTGCTTAAGGTTAACATTCGCGCATGTTAGCTTAACCAAAAACTATGATCTCTTTCTGCTTTCATGAGTGACATGTCCAGGTGTAAGTTCTACTTAAGATCGTCTAGAATCGTTAATTCTAGAATCTTCATTGATTTAACAAGTTCGATTGGATTATCTCCAATGGTGACTCGGGTATAATGCCGCTTTGTACGAGTGAAAGCAGTTCTTTGGATTTTGTTGGACGTAGCTGGAACTTGTTTGTGTTTGACCATTGTTGGATCTTGTTCATTGGTATCTGTGTCATGCTTGATTCATCCCTTTTGATGACTTCATTGAATGTGGAATTTTCAACGTACTTTATCAGACCATCTGCTCAAGGCGCTTCAAGATCATTGATCATCACTACGAAAAGCCAAGGTCATGTTTTGTTCTTTGGAGCACTACTGGTGGTACAATACCCCATTTGGAGTAGCAGTCTCCACCCGACTTCACTCTTAGTTTCTTATTTTTAGGAAATATATTGTCCAATTTATGATGGGAAGGTTGATACCATAACAACGAAGTTTGGAGATTAACAAATTGTGGTCTATGAAATCAAAGGCTTTCTTGTAGTCTAGGGCAAATACTCTGACATCTGCACCACTTCTGTCAGTCGCTTTAGACCAGCTATGCACATTGCTAATCAAAGCATGATCGGTGGATGAATTTGGGACACATCCAAATGGATCTGATTTGATATATTTTAGGATGGCTGGCTTGACGAATAATCGTACCATGAAATCTTCAGCTACTTTAGACAACGTTGGTGCTAAGGAAATTGGCCTTAACTGTTTTGACATATCGTCATTTATTGGGAGCTTAGTTAGAGGAGTTATATTTGTTTCTTTCCATACAGTGGGCAGTGCTTCATCTTCAAAGGAGGAATTAGTTATTTTGGTCACATGATCACCTAATTTAAAAGCGAACTCTTTTAATATCATGTTTGGGAAAATATCTGGGCCTTTTCTTTTTATTATACTAATCGCTTTCAATTTATGTGCTACTTCAATAGGTGTGACAATTGGCAGTTCACTGTTTTCAGTATTTAGACGAATGTTATTCTCTTCTTGCTGTAAAGAGAAGAGAGGTTCGAGAAATGCGTTATATTAATATCATTTGCTAACTGTAATCTGTCAGATGGTGCAATGTTTTCGTTTGGCAGTAGTTGCTCTGCGATGTCTGATAGTTTATGGGCCATACAACACAAACGTTTGCATCTAGACGACCATAATCTTGAGTTAGTGCCCTTGTATTCCTTTACTTCACCCTGATAGTAATTGGCTCTGTAAAATTTCCTCTCTTTATTAACACGATTTCTGTAGAGCTTAAAAAGGGCTTTATTATTTTGGGCTAGGTCTCTCTGGTGGCAGTTAATGAGATCTTTCAGTTTTGCAGTCATCCATGATGCATCATTGATGTGAATTTTAACAGTTTTTAAGGGCATTGTTGTCCATGCCTACCTTCAAAACGTTTGTAAAGAAATCAAGTTTTGACTGGCAAGAAGTCAAGTTGTCAAGCACCGACAATTCTATTGATGTTAGAAAACGACCCAAGGGTGCTTTAGAACTTGCTCTTAGATCACGAACCTGGATATAATGTTTCTTTGTCACAGTCTTAGGACGCAAAGTTGGTTTAATAACAATTGTGAAGTGGTCTGCCAGACCGAAGGGAGGAAAACGAACAGATGTTTGGTAATAGTTGGATGGATAGGTCATGATTAAGTCTAAAGTACGTTCGCCACGAGTGTTAAACTTAAACTATTTGCTTCAGATTAAATTGGGTCTCCAGCTGCAAAATGTCCAGCATTTTAAAATCACCAACAATCAGAAAGCAGCATTAGGAAACTCAGATTCGAAAAAAGGAAAGGCGGTTAAGCACATAAATATTTGTATACTTATCGTCAGCTCCTGGTGGGTGGTTAACAAGGGCAACTATGAAATAAGAAAAGCGACGCAGAAGTCGGCTTAGATCTACTTTACACCACATAACTTCGGCTTTTATTTCAGGATCCTGGAGACGATTAAGGACTTCAAACATCATTGAGTCTTTGATATAAACACAAACACCGCCATGCTGAGCAAATCATCTGTCCTGTCTTATTAAATTGAATCCTCAAATATCAATGACATCACTTGGGACAGTACTTTTTAACCACGTTTCTGTAAAACAGCCAATCTCTATATTGTTTTTCCTCATGAAATCTGTATTTCATCTATTTTCGGCAAAAGCGAGACATATACTGGGGACAAATTGGGTCGATAGATTCACAGTTCTAGGTGTTTTTTCCCTTGGTATGGCTGTTAAATTGTGTAAATTAACTCCTCGGAGGAAACTTTGCTGATAATTGTTTCTAGGGTTGCTTTTTGTAATAGGAATTCTCGGTCGTTTGCCACCTCGTTTTCCTCTATATTGAGAATATTCAAATTTTTAAAAGTATTCAAAATAGAGTTAGATAATTTTTGACTGTGCTGACCAGCGTAGAGCTCGCAAAACTTTAATTTTGATGAATATTGTAGTTTGACGGAATTGAACTTATTAAAATTACTAGGAATACGCGAGAATTCATGTTCATCTTGATTCGAAGAATTCCGCGGTGTGTATGATCAGTTAGGGCCAGATTACGAGCAATATCCAAAGAAATTGATAAGTTTAACATAAAGGGCTTTGAAGGTAATGCTAGAGAAGTTAATCCATGTTTGTTAAGCTTTATAGCAACAAAGGTTCGTGAGAAATCCTTTCCCAAACATTTACGTCGAATTTTCACATTCGGTCGTAAAAAAACCCGACATAGTTTGCCAAGTGTACGCCATCCGTCTGCAACCTCAGCGAATCCTCAAGGATACAGCTCTTAAGTTTCAATACAATCCTTCTTCTTACCAAATTTCGTAAAAATATGGCAAGAAATATCAAATAACTTATATACTTAAAAATTTGAGTGGCAGCCATATTGCCGCCCTCATGTTTTTTCTATGGAGACTGTTATTACTCCGCCTACCCCGCAGGGGTGCGGAGTCTTAAAATGGGCTCGGGTCTGTAGTCGTCTTTCTTTTTTCGCTGTTAGAAATTGGCACATCCACAGTAGCCCAAATACGTCTCATGTAGAAATGACGAGGTTGTACGATCACATGACGCACATTGAAACCACTGATTTGTCTTGTCTGCCACACTCGCCAACCGTTGTAACAGACAAGTTTGTTTGTTTTGCTGCGATAGTCCGCAACAATCGGCCATAGTCGCCGATGCATTGCGAAAAGCTGTTTTTGCGTGTTTTATACTAGCTTCATGCTGCTTTCAATATTCGGCGTCAGTCATAATGGTAACATCGCCGAATATCGCAGTCTGTCTGCGATTTGTCTGCTAGTAATGAAAACCAGCCTTCAGCAGTGGAACACGGAACACATTTTGGAGTATATTGTGGTGTTGTAATTTCATTGCACAGATTGCTGCCGCGCTGATGCGCGCAGCACACTATTCTTGACCGCCCCATTCATCCGCGCGACCTATATATTGTCGAGATCTCAATTTTTCTCTGTCTGTTTAAGATTTTCACGGGGTTTTTTTTTACGGATTGAGGGGCAGCGCATCATGCGCGTATGTGTCTTTCCTTGTGCTTTAGTAGAAGTCGGAAAAAATACAAAAAAAGTTCGGAAACGTTACATAATAAATCAAAAATCATTCGATATATAGCTAATTTATATATTGCTGGTAATTTACATCAAGGCGATGAACATTTTAGTGTTCAATCTAGAGGCAAGTAACGTGCTTTCATCAACACTAGCTCTGTTTTCTGATGCTTTATAAACGAAGTGAATTTTCAAATAATGTTTGCAGTGGTATCGGGGTATCGGTCTATTTATTGCTGCTGACATACATCAATGTTCAGTCTATAGGGAGAAGCCATGCGCTTTTATGACTTTATCGGCACTTTGGACATCGCTTTTAAAGGCCCGAATCGAAATATTCCATTGTCCGCATGGTCGACAAGCACCCTTAATAATGTCTTAATACAAGGAGACAAAATGTATGTAAAAGCTGTAAATAGTGCCTTTTAGCTATTGACCCTGATGTAGAAGTTTTGGCAGTAAATAACTTGCCAACTGTTGTTAATGTTTCCTTAAAGAACATGTCAGATAATTTTTGTTATGAGGTATTGTATTTACAGCAATTGTGGTGTCAGGTTTCCTAGCTACTTCTGCTGTGCATTTCGAGGCGCATTGTACTGGCTGTATCGTACGGAAGTACGATGATTGTTACTGGACAGATCGGCAGCATTTTCCTTGCGATAGTAACTCCTAGTTTCTATTCTATTTACTGTTACGCAGCTAAGCAGTCGATATATCTCGCGTTAGGTAGAAAAGATAAACTGCATTCGAGATTGTCAGTCGTGTCGGTTATTTCGCGCAATTAACTGTGTACATTTTACCGAATATACATGAAGTGCAGTCGCTTATTTCCATCGCATGGAAAACGCTGCAGATATGCCCAGCCAGGCATTTTCATAACATCTTTATTCCGCTTAACAAAGTTGCATTTTTTCCACGGTACATAATGATTTATCACGCGATCATTTTAGTACGTTGTTTTAGTTTTAATAAACTGTCAAAAATTTCTGAAAGATGAGTGCTGTAATTCTTGGCATTTAATTATGATATCGGATATCGTTATAGTAAAAATGCGCGACTTTGACTTCATACTGCGTAGTTCTAATGAGGCAGTTTCCATCTGAGAATGGGGAAATACAAGCGTTGTTATGCTTCGCACTGAATTCTGATATCGGATATCATAATAATGAGAACCCGTGCTTTAACTATTCCACAATTCTGATGAGACGGTTCTAGTATTTGCATACACGTAGCATGAACATTCCGTTCGAGAGTGGGGAAACTCAAGCACATTTGTAAAATGTACATCAATGTGTTACTCGTGCGAATTAGCAAAACTCTGTAGCACGGTTTAGAGCGATGGATACATGTATTTATATCATCGCCAGGGAAAGATTGGTATTTGTATCAAGTTGATCAGACAAATTGATAAAATACAAGAAGACGCAAGTTATTCCCCCTCTGCGAGTCACCGCAGCTTTAAAAATCTGTATCAAAAGCACTCACAACACTAGGCGGAGTGAACGCCTGAGCAGGTGTCTTGTTGAAATGAAGAGCAGCAAACATAGTAGAAAAATTAATACCTTGGGAAAGACATTATTATTGCTGCCATTTTTGGACCCAAAGGCTAAGAGTTCTTTACCATGTGTAAATACTTCAACAGTTATTTGCCACGATCGCTTGTGTCTGCACGTCTCCCGTTGATGTTACCAGTGGATGGCCTCGTGCAAGTTTTAATTCATCTCTCTACTACTTCTTTGTAAGGGCTTTGCTGATGCCTATGGACAGTATTAACATAAACTAATGACCTTTTAGCGTAAAAGTATCTGTGGATTGCTTTGCGTTGCGAGTTCAAAAGAATATTCCAAATGCTAATATTTTCTGATATTTATTTCATATATAATCGTACAACAACTGATTAAAGAGATGTCCTCTTGAGAGCGCCAAGTGTGAATCTACGAACTGAACTTGATTAGATAGACTGGATAGATTTATGATATTTACATGTTGCTTTATACCTTAAGATATAGGCGTTGTTAGATATAGTCAGCAGATATTTGGTTAGGGCGTAATTACTAAGCATTGCGTATAGGAAATAAATTGTGGTTACAAAATATAGGCTTAGCTATGCTCTATAACAATTACAAAGCAAAAATTCTATATTCGAGAATTTCAAAACTCGTCACCGGAAACTGCATAAACTGCGTTTGATTTGTCGCATGACTAAGCGCTACAAACTATTTAGTTATCGCTAACAGCATGGATTATGAGCAGCGCTTGCATCAGAAAGTGATCAAATTTCTCGAGTTTAGTCGTAACGAATTCCATCCTCGCAGTTAAAAAGAAGAGATCTTCTTGTTAATGTGACCTGTAACGTTTGCACATACTTACCAAATACCTTTGGTTGACTTTTCTTGCAAAACTATTGATTTGAACGCACTGCCAGTACTCGTCACGGAAATCATAGTACCAGTTTGCTTTATGACGAGGCTGGGATCTTTAGCAAAACAAACATGGCAATGTTTGAAAAGTTGAAGGAGTTGATTCATAAACACCAAGACATTTGGTTGCTCTGGTACACTGTCAGAGAGTGGTGGATCGTTTATCGGAATCCTATACGACAAATACATATACATTTATTCCGAACAAGTTGTAACGGAACTAAACTGATTCGCGATGAAAACGTCAAATGAAGCTTCCTGAATTTAATTTTTACAAATTGGCAACGATTTTCATGCTGAATTGATGTTATTGGTCGTTTATTGTAAAACATCGTCTTATGCCTACGTGTGCGCAAACTGGTGCTGGAACAGAGAAAAGTGCAGAAAATAATACCACGTGCACACGCGGTACTGGCATGAATACATACATACCTACTCAGTTTCAGTTTCTTCAAACTCACTAGCCAGGCAGTATTCTTGATCAATCTCGCCCGTGTATTCCATTTCTAAATCGTTAAAAGTTTCGTTTTCCCTTTCCATATCATATCTTCGTTATCGTCCAAGGCCATATCCTCGCCGTGATCGCCCTAGGCTATGACTTTGTTTGCGTCATGTTTGCGTCACTTGCACAAGGTTGTTTATTGTGTTCTGGTTCTGAAAAGTATACAAAACCTTTAATTTTACAATTTGTTACGATTTCTTAGAAGTATATGAAATAGGTCAAATTGAAAGCAGAACTAGAAAATAAGACAAATGTTTGAAATTTTGGCGCTTAACACACAAACCTGCAGTTACGGTGTCTAGTACATTTCCTCATTTTGTATTTACTTTGTCGACTTCCTTTTGCAGTGTCAAGAGTTTTCAGGACATCCCTTTAGTTGTTGTTGCAATTTTTGCATTTTAGTATTTTGCAATTTTAGTACGTCAGAATATTTGGCACAATTTGGACTCGGCTGTAAAATTTTTTCTTCGTTACGCACCTGGTGTTGTGGTGAAAAAAACCAGTTTGAATGCGCTGCTCAAGCTCTTGTAATAATGGTTAGGTAGATGATACTTTTAGATTGCCTTTTAGATTACCAGTAGCATGTTTGTTGTATTAGTTCACAATTAATAACTGGCTCATTTTACTACTTCGGGATGTTTCTGTGGTTTCAGACATAGGCCTGTTCACAGTTAGCCCAACGTAAGATCGAATTAGCAAGATCGATCTCAGATCGATCTTACAGCGTTTTCTGTCTGCGTTCGCACTACAACTACACAATATACCTAACGATATCGTTTCCTTGACAAGAAAGCCACCGGTCGGTGTACGTCCGTCGTAAAAGAGTATCTCAAAACTTCTTGAGTTCCGATTTCATGTGTATAAATTCAGTTTTGCACTGCGTCCAGTCACAGTGTATACCTTTTAAAAAATAATATCGCTAGTTTTTCGATAAATGTCGGCGTTTTTGTGTGTGCCATTTAGCGATCTCCTTGAGATCGATCTCAGACCACTTTTTTAAGCGGGCTGACTGAGATCGATCTGAGATCGATATCAAATTATTAATGATGGTTCACCTTAGCACGCATCACCTTAGATCGATCTCAGCTCGATCGAAACGGCTAGTGTGAACAGGGCCATAGTGCAGGTTGCGGACATACTTTCTTCGACATTGTGCAACAATTTCTTCGCATTCACTTTGTGTAGCTGGAGTTTCTGGCAACACAAGCGCGGACTAATTAGTATATAGCGAAAGTTATATTTGCGCTTTAGTAGTTTAATGTATTTCGTAACATTTTATATAGAAAACATTATTGTAAAATATTGCAAAGTGTATGACTTTTAATGTATTCATTTTATATTGCATACTTTTCCTGCGATCTGGAGGTCGATTTTTTAAATTATTTATTTAAAATCGAAGTAGAAAATGAATAAAAAGTAGAAAAAAAAGAAGAAAAAATAGGAACAGATCTTCAATGAAAATTAGAAAGTGATCTCACCTTGGTGGGCAAAGAGTAACATACACCAAGGCTGAATATTCTTCACTAAAATGTGACATGTTTCTTAATGATCGAAATTAAGTTATCTTTAATAATGTAGTGACAACGAAACCATGTAGGAAAATGTTCCCCAGTGTTCCATGTTAAGTTATCATCAATAATGCAGTGGCTATGACGAAGGGTAATAATTCTTAATGATCCATCATACGGTTCCACAAATATTAACAGCAACACGATGAAGAAATTCTTAGGAATCCAAGTTACAAATTGTGGACAAGGGTTATTGATTAAGTGAACAACCATTAACTAGCAGCAGCATAACAAGGCGTAATACCTATAAGAACATTCTTAATCCAGAAAGAGAAAAGGTTCCAAATGTTCCACTTTAAGTTATCTTTAATAATGTAGTAACAGCACCAGCGAGAAGTGAAAAGGTTCCAAATGTTCCACGTTAAGTTATCTTTGATAATGTAGGAACAGCACCAGCGAGAAGTGAAACGGTTCTCAATGTTACACTTTAAGTTGTCTTTCATAATGTAGTAACAGCACCAGCGAGAAGTGAAAAAGTTCCAAATGTTCCACTTTAAGTTATCTTTAATAATGTAGGAACAGCACCAGCGAGAAGTGAAAAGGTTCTCAATGTTACACTTTAAGTTGTCTTTCATAATGTAGTAACAGCACCAGCGAGAAGTGAAAAAGTTCCAAATG
>JAODVM010348948.1:0-11223 GCA_025400095.1 Phenganax marumi
ACGATGAACCGTTTTGATCACATGACTGAACCGAAATTTAATTTGGAACGATCGATCGTCTATTGCCGTTTGAAATTTGTAGCGACGATGTTGACAGTTCAGTGATTTTCGTAATAATTACATGCAAATAATTACATGCAAATAAGTGACATTCCACTTCCTAATTAGTGCTAATTAGCATTTAGGGGTGACAGCATGATTCTAATACCATCAATGTTACATTCTGGAGATCATTTTATTGAGTTGGACTTTTAATTGATTCTAAGAATCAGATACTTAATGAGGCTGGAGAACAGGACATTTATACTCCATATCCTACTTGACGAAAATGGAATTCCAAGCCACAATTAAATGACTAATTGCTCACGCGTTACGTTTAATTCAGCTGTTGCACAAAATGAGAATGTTTTTTACCTGACAAGCGTTATATAATATAGCATGCTCGTATTTTTTCACACCCAGAATTGTCTGAAACATCTCATACAACTGGTCCTTAGATAATATCATTTCACTGGAAGAACTAGTTCCTGTCATTCGTGCAGGCGAGCGCATATTTGCTCTTTGGTCTTCACCTCTATAAATCGTATCAAATTTGGCCATCCAACTATTCAATATCGTCTCTATCGTCAATCCGCTGGGAACATTTCGAACTCGTTTCTCGATACTGGATTTGAATATTTCACGAAAATCACTAGCAGTGCAGCTACCAAGTCCAAGCATTTTCAAAACGCGATCACTGCTCAGAAACGAATCATAGTAGCTCTTGACAGCGACATGAAAAGCCCTGTCACTTTCAATTTGTGTTTGACCGTTCAAGAACTGTTCAAAACGTACTTTAATAACGCCTAATTCATGCTTCGATATCTTGCTTTGTCTTTTAGCCATGTCTGTTTGTTGTTTGGCGTTAAATGGGTAAGCAATGCAGCGTAAAACAAACACGTACAACATTAGTTTCTCTTTCCTTTCCACCTCATCGTGCTCGTCCGTGTGAAGGCTGCTCAGAGATGGTGTTGGGCTGTCGAAACGAGCGGGAACAGGTAAACTTTCTGTAATAAGAGTAGTTTCTTTCCCGTCCACTTCATTATCATCACTTTCGTCTTCGTCTGACGAATTGGAGATCATTTTTGGAGTAAATTTAAAGGTAAAACGCCACTCGCACTTTAAAGCTCACTCCAACTACAAGTTTGTTTTGAATTTTAAATTTCTCAACTGACCGAAACAGGTCACCCAGTATAAATAGCCTTGATTGCTCTGACGCATTTGCCTCTCCAAGTCTAAGTTTCTTTGTTTTACGATGAATAAAATCGTCCTATATTTGCTTATTTGTTTGTGAAACATCGTCATGATAAATAATTCACTGCTGATACAAGATTTAAATATGCATAACACAAATAGCAATCGAAAAACACAGCGCAAATCGCACTTATTTCCGTATTATCGAAATCCTGCGATCTAGAAATCGATGTCGCGTTATCAATATGCATCCTTTCTTGATCCAAAAAAGACCCAAGCAATCCTCTGGCATCAATATAAACCCTCCTTTGCTCCAAAAATACCCAGACAATTCTTGGTTATCAATATGAACCCCTTCTTGATCCAAAAAAGACCCAAACAATTCTTTGTTATCAATAGAATTCCTCTCTTGATTCGTATGAGACCCAAACAATCCTCGGTTACCAATATGAAACATCTGTTGATCCAGGTCTACCCCCCAATTTTATCCAATGAAGTCATTGTTCTCTAAATCAAATGAGGTGGAACAGTGACCAAGGCCTCTTCGGATTTTCGTCCAACTTCAACATTCTTTAAGAGAAATATTTAAGAAGGTTATATTACTTTATATCATCCATATGACTGTGTGGATGCACAAACAGTCTTTAAACAAAACGCAGAAATAGTGTATGACCTTACCTTTGGTCGTTCACGTTGCGTGTTCACTGCACCGACTCCAAGAGGAAATTTCTCTACTTTACAACCTTTGAACAGGAAAAAAGTGAATTACAAAGGGGGAAAAATGTACAAACTTTGTTCACCAAAGAACTACATCAGTCTATGTACTCTACCATAAGCAACTGGTGTCAACTTGAAAACGGTGTGAAGCGGGACAGCCAAGTATGGTAACTCTTCTTTCTTTGCGTCAAGAAAATATGCAAGAAGGCATCTCATTATAGCCTGCAAGAATGAAAAAATATTACAAGGTTTCCCTAACGTTCCATGACAAACAAAAGCAGCTACCTGGTGACAAATTACAAGGACATTCTGTTGTCTTTCCAGTTCCTGAAAAGAAAAATAAGTTTTAAATGGCTACTTTTCAAACTTGAGACACCATCAAATCAACATATAAATTCTCCAAACAATAGTTTCTGACATTTCTTACCATTATCACTGGCTCCAAGCGAATAAGAATGTCTTCATAAGACTAAACAACAAAAATATATGAGGGAACCCTCAATGAAAACAGTGATTTCATGTTTCACACTTATTTTCCAAAGTGAAGAACTTTTCATAATACCTCTCCTCTCTTGTAACGATAGTGAAACTTGTCCTGATCACGTCTTGCAAAATCTTCTGGATATTGTTCTTGAATTTCTTCGTAAGTCATTCCATCACATACACCCTGAAACATAAAATAATGCATTACTACCCGAATAACAATACTGAATAATTAATATAATTATTATTATTATTGATTATCACTTACAGCATCGAGCTCATTCAAAGCTTTCCATTGTTCAGTTGGTGCTTTGATATGTTTAGCAGACTGAGTAGTTCGTTTTAACTGACTAGTCCACACCTGTCAAGACATTATGGACCATGCAAGGTTGAGAAACCTGTGACTACATTAAACTGCAAGCCACTTTATATGCATACATACATGTAGTACACACCAAAATATACAAACTCATCAAACCTTCAAGTTTTCAAGGTTCTGTCGGTTCACAAATTCTCCAAGCTCTTCTGCAAACTAAAAGTTGGACAAAAATTATCACAAAAATAGCTCTTAGTCTAGAGTGGAGAACAGACTTATACCAAACCTTGTGTCCACGCTGCGAGAGATCTGAATCACCTCCTATTCGACCTTTCAAATTGAATTCACTCTCACCATGCTACAGAGAAGACAAAAAGACATACAGATCGCGCAAAACCAACATCTCTAAACTTCCACTCTCTCTGTTTGCTCCAAATCTGTATTTCAAACATCTTTGAAATACAACATACCCTCGTCAAGTAGATGGATCTGGAAGCAACATGAATGTTCATCATGTAGTAAACCACTTTACTTTCCACGTAACCTAGAATGTACAAAGCCATTTCTTACTGATCCAGTGCTTCTTACAGGAGGAAACCTACAGTAATATAGTACTGATACCTTCAGCTCTATTCACGACAAATCGTCTCCCAGTGTTGACGACTTTAAGAAATCGTACTTGGTTATCCTTTGTCAAGCACAAAGGTTCATACTGCGTCTCATATTGTTTGATTCTTGCCTTAAAGTCCTCACAGGCTTCTTCGGGAGACATGTTCTGGTAGTCAGGGCTCGTGACCTTCACTTCCTAGGGTTGTCAAGAAACTAAACTTCACCAGTCAATTACTCACAGCCTTTAGCCCTCCAAGTGGCATTGCATGCCAGTTCTCCATACTCTATCTGTACAACCAGATGCTTTTGCTCGTTAATGGGTGACTGAAATTGTTTTAGTTGCAAGAAATGAGTCATGAAGTCACATCACTCACCATGATATTAGAATGCACTATACTTGGATCATCACAATATGATTCTATAAACAGTAACTTCAAGAAAAAAATATTTTCTTTACCAAAACATTCATTTTGACTCTCAATAATACGTAAAAATAGTTCCACACACCTTAAACGAATGCTGTTTGCAAAACTGAAGAACTTTTTCACGATGTGTACGAGTTCCATTTGTCGAATCAAAAATCTTGAAAGATACAACAAAAGATTTAAACTTGCAGTTCAGAATTGTGTGAAATATACAAAACCAACGTACAGCAACTTGGCCCTTTCCATTTAGCCATATTGCAATGTCATTCATGGCTTGTCTAGCACAATGCCTAGATGATAAAAAAGAACGGTCGTATCTAGTTTACCCCCAACCAAAGTTATTTGGAAGCTACTGCACTTACTCTCGCACTGCAATGCCTTCTGGATTATGAGGGTCAAAGAACTCATGTGTGCACTCTGTCTTGAAGTATTTACGACGATAGTTTCCTGAGCTGAACACTAAAATTAAGAAAATGTAATCAGTTCCCTAATAACTCTCACTGCAAACCTATGATGCATATATGAACAAGTGCTCTGATGGCTATGTAGATACAATGAGCTAAAATATTGCAAGTGCAGATCATAGTTGACAAGGTGCGTAATAAACAATTAATGAATACCCTGGGGAAAGATCTAAAAATAAATAAGAGTACTTCACATTCTTTGTGGCAATTGTGCAACATATTTTGTGGCAATTTGCGCTGTAGAGTTTGGACGAAACGTAATTTAACCTTATAAATTCTGGTACTTTATAGACAGTATAAAGCTAAAAGAACAAGCTGTTGTAGGAACATACTAACATCAATGATTTTATACACGTATAAACATGCATTGCATATTGCAATACAATTGAACATAACAATACAACAACAACGAAGCAAATTGCAAAATACAGCTAAATATTCAAGATTTTCAAAACAGCACCAACCTTTTGTCTCTATCCCTGTCCAATTCAAATATCTTGCCAGTTTTCGTGCTATAAATGTCTTTCCCCGTGCAGGTAAACCGACCATAGCCAAACAAACAGGCATATTGACTAAAGTCTTAGATGGTAGCGACGCTGGATAGCGGGAACGATCAACCATAGTGAAAAAAAGAAAGCAAAAAACCGGCTAGTTTTAAAAAAAACGTTAACTGAACTGGCCTTTAAAATGTTGTCGCAACGAGCACGTGATAGCTGTACACTTTGTACCAGTGCTTTGCTCGTGCTCAAAACTTTCACGGGAAAAATACGTTACCTTTTGTCGATAACAAACCTAATCTCATGCATGCTTATCGAAAAAATTTTTTCTTACTATTAATAATCACAAATTAATTGGATTTCATACCGTGTAGGTTTTTACTCACCTGTTGTTCACTGTGCGTTTAACAGATTTAGCGTCTGGACGCCATCTTGGATTTTCTCGGGTCACCTGCAATGGTCACCTGAAGGCAGCGCAAATTATTCAGGAATTACTAATAATGTGACCTTGATTTACCCTGCGCAACAGCGCAAGCACAGTAAAAATTCAAATAAGGCAAAAAATGACAAGTTGTAGACGTTTGGGCAATAGGTACAACACTTTCATAATACAACAATGCAGAGCAAGCATTTTTAACAGTACGAATGAGGAAAGATGCTAAAGGCACACAACCGATGCTACAATATATACTAAGGGCCAAAAACAACGTCGTTTCTAACTTAAAAAGCATTAAAAAAGCGCCTCCTTTTCATGTGATATTCTGCGCAAACTTAGCTAGTTTTAAAGCATCGTTCAACATGTGTTCTCTGAGGGCCCACAAAGCATCGACCGTTGATGAATGTGGATTGTAAGCTGTGCCAAGCCAGTGTGCAGGAAGTTGAGACTGTTGCTGAGGGGTCAGTCTGGTTCCGTCAGGTTTGTTTGGGTTCCAGTTGCTTAAATGTGGCGTTCCGTCTCGTAAGCCTTCGATATATCTGCAGCAAGTAGAATGCACTTCAAAGTGAACATCTTTTGAACTAAATTTACTTACGCTGAACCAAACAAAATCCTCCCCAACATTTGAGATTAAAAGCAACGAGTTTTTGCGAAGAAATAGTTACCTGAGGTACGCATCTGAATGGAGAAGTTTCTGTTGTCGAGGCGGCGGAGAATGAAACAAAGGTGCCATCTAGAAATCATATAGTTTGTGAGAAGACTCTTTCTCCTAACGGATACAGTACTCAAATAACTTCAACGTATTGCCACCAGGAAGAGCAAAGACCTAATTTCAGTTTTCCATTGAGATCAGAGTTACCTGTGTCTCAGTGTTTTGTGCCTCCATAGTTTGAGGTCTTTGCATGGAGAACATTGTTTGTTGCGTGGGAGGGGTAGGCCGTGGTTGAACAACTGGTGTCGGTTGTTGCTGGGAGATGGTTGCAGGGTAGGGCGGAGGCAACTGGTCAGGTTGTTGTTGTTGTTGAAAGCTGGACGAGAATTGCTGTAAAGTGTTTGAAAACTGTTGCTGAGGCATGTTTGCACCTGTTGAAGAAAGAATAAGAGAATGCCTTTGACGAAATTAAAGAACGAAAATCAATAGAAAATCTCTAGAGTTTATTCTTACCCATTTGACCAAACTGATTCACAGCTCCAGGAGGCAACGGCGAACCGTTCATCATCGCCTGTGATCGTTGAAGATTTGCTGCGTTTGGCAGCGTTGGCATTCCTTGACTGCCGTACACATTGGTAATATTCAACATGCCTACAAATATACAAATATAGGTCAGGTTTCCTCTTGTAGTAACACTAGATCAACAAGAGATGACCCTCACTGAATCTCTAGAAAGAATAGTTTCGAACTGATAGAACTATCTAGCATACAGAGCAGTTCACTTACTTTGAGCCATACTCGGTGTTGGCATCCTCATGACATTGGAGAACTGCTGATCCAGTAAACCAGGATTGATACTCACAGACGGAGGGGCACTTCCCAGAACTTGACTAGGAGTTGGTGACGGAACCACACCTACGAAGGCTTGGTTGCTTGGTACCTGATTCTGATTGGTCGTGACTGGGCTGGAAGCGGGACGCTCCGATTGGACAGGAGCCTGGTTCTTAGGGAAATAATTCCTAGAGATTGTCAAGAAATATATTTGTATTTTGTGTGACTTTTCAGGTACTCCTCATTCTCAATATAAAAAAACGCGCAGTACTAATATTCAGTGTTCAGACTATAATTTTCTTCATTCACATATGAAAAAGCTGACTTAGGTTCCATGAAACGCCGATGATTTTCTCAAGAAACTTGGGATTTCTCGTGCAAGAATTGATAAAGTTCTACTCACTTGCTTCTCTCATGAAACTCAACACGTCTTGGTAACCCTCTCAAATGAATCTCTCGACAATGCCGAATGAGTTTCGTCAGCGAATTGAAAGGTCTGAAAAATAAAAAATTTTCGCAAAAATTACCAGTTTCACTTGCGAACCTTTCAAATTCTTACTATTGCTTTACGTTTCCTACCTCATTCCTCGTTTCAGTCTATCACAATTCCTCCAAACACATGGACACATTCCGTTTTCTATTCAAAGAGTATAAGCAATGCGACCGTATGAGAATGTGCGTCCATATAACTGAGTTTCACTAAACGATACCGGATGATGACGTACAGATGATGATGTGTACATCATAGTACATGATGTGTACATGATGTGTACATGTCTATGTGTACAGTTGATCATCATCTACAGATGACGATCCACTGTAGAATGAGTAAACGATGTCAAAGCCTTGTATGCGGTGAAAAACTTAGAAAAAGTTTGATATGCTGGCTCTCATAAGAGGATATTTAACTTGTGAATCTGAGTACCAGTTGCTGTACAAGTGAGGATTACTGATGATATCTCCACAGATACAAACATATATCTTACCCATCTTGACCAAATGTCCTCCACTTTCCAAGACGTGAATAATGAGTTCATTGAGATCTTCATACTGGTAATCACAACTTTGCCACAAACAGTCGTAAACCATGCCAGGCCCGGAGAAATATGAAGTCGGAGGAGAGGTTAGGAGAGGTTTATTTGTCACCTGAGCAAGACCTCTCGACTCGTATTCTTCCCGTTTCCCTGGCGTCATGTTCTTCCACTACAAGAAGAAACATACTTAGTTCCACTTCACCAAACACTATATGTTTTGTGCAGGTGCTCTGGTTTTCTCCCGGACAAACACTGGATCAATACGAGAAAACTCTTACAGGATCCCTAGGAAGAACAATTCACAACTCATACAGCTGTCAATATGTCTATCCAACCTCTGTTCCGACAAGTCTACTGATATCACCAAAACCATATTCTGGATACTGTTTACGAAGTTGGCCACGCCTCTCAGCGGAGAAAACGAGAAAGCCCGATTGAGGCCGAGGACGTTTCTTTGACTGAAACGAAAAGTGATTTCTAACAAAAAACAAACTTTCAAACAAAACAAACTGATTTCTAAGAAAACAAACTTCAGACCTTGCTAGACTCAGTATCAGCACCAGAAGATGACGCTGACACAATCCTGTCATCTCGGCGAAGTTCGCTTAAATCTTTCACCAACAAAGGCGACGGTTTCTACAAGAAAGAAACAACAAAAATACAGAGTCGAAGTTTTGTAATACATGGTCAGCGGAAATAGCAGCTCCAACACAGATGTCTGTAATATAGAAATACTACTAAACCTCGAATAGTAGTCTAGAGATAAGTCACATAACTACTAGTAATTTACTTACTCTGACAAGGCTAAGTTCTTCTTTAAAGAAAAAGAACTCTTCTTCGTGCACACTTGTCGATAGTGTTGGCCTCTAAAAGATATCGCCGAAGTTTTATACTGTCTAAGTGTCTGAATTGGCTGTCATAATATATATTGAGGTCAGTGGAACTCAAAGTGTACCTTCAAGCCCTTCAGTTTCCTATAATGTCCCCCATCTTCCTCATCGTATCGTGATTCACACAAAAAGATATCTTCTTCAGGGACATCAGTTGGTCGACCTTAAACGAGACATTACCGAATTCTAAAGCCAAAGTCTTTATTCTATAGTCTTTTTCATAATTTTGCAAACTTCTACACTGTGAAGACATGCACGGTTGATTCATTAACAACTTACATCGCATATACTCTCTGATTGGCAACACGAAACATTTCTTCTCAATGTCACACATGCGATGTATCTCATCCACAGGAATATGAAATACTTCTTTATCATAAAACATGTGAGTTGGGAGATGCTGAGTGTCATCAGGCCTGATGAATGTTGTGCCACAGAAATACGTCATTCCCCTTGAAACAGAGAGAGCAATCTCATCATCAATATTTGTTTATTACGTAGTAAGCTTTCCATACAGCCAATTTTCAGTAAGCCCTAATAGTTCACAAGAGTATACTTTTATTGTAAGAGCAAGCAGATCAAACTTATCTTTACTCAAAATTTTTATCAAACTTACGCTCTGTCTGTCCAAATTTTATCGATTCTTGCGATGGAGGAGTAGCCTTCTTCTGTCTGACAAAACACAGTGTCTCCTATCGAAATAAAAATAGACAAAATTAAACCAAAAACAAACTCCGGAATTCCAGAGAAACGTATAGTATACCAAGTTTATAGCAGCCAGTTTGCGTGCAGAACTGTTCATAGTTTATGAAGCCTTCTGGATTTGGAACCTCGATCGGTAAACTCTTTAAACGAAGCAAAATAACAGTATTAACTGATACAAACATTAATTGAAATTGACAATTAAGAAAAATAACAGTGAGAAATAATCATTTAATAGTAATAATAGTAATACTATATTATAATACTATATTATACTATATAATACTATATAATACTATATTATAATAATAGTAATAATAGTAATTCCTCCCTAATAGTAATCTCAGTAATACCTTTCTTTCTTCCGTAGCTCCAAGTAATGACGTAACCAATTGTTCATCACTCTCTCCAGGCCCCTCAGTCTTGCTCGCATTTTGAGAAAGCGGAGCCCGCTTGAGGAGCAACGGTTGATCACGCGGTACATATCTCATTGTATGTCCATGTCCTGGCCAGGATTTGATCTTCTTCAGTAACTGGAGTCTCACATTGTACGCGCACTCGCACACGTAAACATCATCGTCTTCGAAATCCTATGAAATTACGATACAGTTTTTGCTTCGGAGTATTTGTTATGGTTTGAATTTTTTATCGGATTAAAAATTTTAAACCAGTTTAAATATAATTTCAAACCAATAGAAAATTCAAACCATAACATATTCGTTCAGGGCAACATAAGACCCCGATATTAAAAGGTATCTCCTAAAAAACTACATACATGTGGTTTACTTCTGATGTAGTTCTTGACGTACATCACATAACACAGTCCTTTGATTTGCTCAACTTTAACAGCAGTTTTGCGATCACTTCGAATCACCTCCTGTTGAACAAAAGAAATGCCAGTCTGTCTTGTAAACCCAAAGAACTGCCGTCCATCCATACCGCAGTACAACGTCGATAGAATACAATAATTAAAGATTATTAGTAAAAGTACGCTTACTTTTTCAATAAATTTTCGTCTACCATCACACACAACTTGTTCAGGACGATAAAACGACGTACCACTTATCCACTGAAAAAAACAAAGCAGGGAAGAGTTTAATAAAGAAAATAGATTAGTTTGTTTCCAAAATATCTCCGAGGGAGTGACACGCGAAGAACAGCAAAACAATTTAGATATAACGATAGCGTTTATTTTATTGAAACAACTTAAAAACATTCATAGTCCATTAGAAAAATATCACATCATAATATTCAATCTATCAGTTTTTACATTCTCTATATTGGTATACCTGAACTTCACACTTATCGGTCCATATTTTTTCTATGCCAATTATAAATCGATCTCTGAAAAGAGGAAACAAAGCTTTTAAAGCGACAAGCACGTCGCAACGTACATGCAAGTACAATCACAAGACTGCTTACTCGTCACTACTGACGTGAACAAAATCTCCAACAGCTATTTCCACATCATCCGCTTTCAACTCAGAAAGCTCCCTTGCAACATCCTAATGTCATTAATAATACATAGTCACAACTACTTTTGAATAGCAATACTGAATCGTTAAACAATTGACAACCGATTCACTCCTAACCGCAGTAATATCTTTGGCCTTGTCAACATCCATCGTGTCTTTGATTTCTTCTCTCGTTTTTCGTTTTCGTTCTTCGTCGAGTTCGTGCTGTAAATGTCGTTTCGTTTGCGAGATTGCGGGTGACACGAAACGCTCGCCATCTTTACATACGAGGTCACGTTGCTGTACGTAAAACAACTGGAGTTCCACCGCATCGTCGTACACCTGGAAGAGAATTCAAAGAAATCTTTGTTTTAAAATAGTGTTCAAACGAATGTTACAATCCGTAAAGGCCAGTTCACACGGGCGATTTTCGATGCGATTTTTCTCGTGTTGAACGATGTGAAAGAGTGGATAACTGGC
>JAODVM010349059.1:0-11222 GCA_025400095.1 Phenganax marumi
ATCTTCAATAACTATGTCTTCACCGTGCACAAGTTTACATAAACATGAACAAAAAGATAGAACAAAGACTTTGGTAAAGTCTCCAAACCATATCTTCAATAACTATGTCTTCACCGTGCACAAGTTTACATAAACATGAACAAAAAGATAGAACAAAGACTTTGGTAAGTCTCCAAACTATATCTTCAATGACTATGTCTTCACACTGTGTGGAAGTTTTACTTAGACATGAAAACAAAGAAGTTCACACAAACACGAAGAAAATTATCAAACAAATATTGCTCGGTCTTGCTTCTGAGTCATGTCTTGAACGCCTATGTTTCCATATATTTTGTGAAATTAGAAGTAGGGTTCGTCTTGTTCGAGTTTGTTTACAATATTGTATTTTTCATAGATGCTCCCTTATCCTAACCTACCCTCGTCATTCCTGAGTGTCCCCTACATGATTTCGTCCTCAATTATCACAAATGTAGTGCTACTGGCCTTCAAAGGGACATCTTTAATCATTGATGTTAGAATGTACGTTTATTTACATTCACGTGTTTAACAACACAGGCTTCGTTCACACTAAGCCGGATTCACTCGTCATGAAATGTTCGTTTGCTGTTGAAGAGCACTAATCACTAGCAAATACTAACTAGACTGACAGACTTTGTATATTTTTTTTGTCGTTATCATCAAAAATCTTTACAGAGCGTCAATAGCGTCAAAATTTGACCCGCTCCGATAGCAAACCGGTATAGTGTAAACGGGACTGCACTGGCCATGTATTATGTGACTTCTGAAATATACAATTGCCCCGATAATAGTTTATCCCAGTCATAGGTGAGGAGAATGCATTAGTTTAACTTTACCAAACACCCCAGGTATTCTTCAGGTACTCCAGTTTCCTCATATAGCAACACTGAATCAATAGGAGAATTGCTCTTGCTGGATCTGTAAGAGAGCAGATTAAAACTGATAAAACTATCATGTATAAGTATACTTAGTTTAGTTGAGGTTTCCTCCTGTAGTAGCACTGGATCAATAAGAGATCACTCTTACTGGATCTCTACGAAGAATAGTTTAGAACTGATAGAACTATCCAGTATAAATATAGTTAGTTTAGTTCAGGTTTCCTTCTGTAGTAACACTGGATCAATAAGAGATGACTCTTACTAGATCTCTAGGAAGAACAGTTTAGAACTGATAGAACTATCCAATATAAATATAGATAGTGGTTTCCTCCTGTAGTAACACTGGATCAATAAGAGATGACTCTTACTGGATCTCTAGGAAGAACAGTTCAGAACTGCTAGAACTATCCAGTATAAATATAGTTATTCAATATAGGTTTCCTCCTGTAGTTAACATTCAATCAGGAAGAGTCTCATAGATTTCTTGGAGAAATAGTTTAGAACTAACAGTTATCCGGTATAAGTTCTTATGTAAACTATTTTTAATGTTGCTGTTAAATTTTCTTAAACGAGAAGCGTTCGTGACTTTTTGTTAATCTTTATTAAGATTATTCTATTTATAAAGCTAAATCCCTAAATCTATTAGTTGTTTGTCACGTAATTCTGTATGATTAAATAATGCGTGCAGCTTTAAACATTATGCTGGACTTTTTTTTCCTGCAGGATCTAAATTTAGTATATTCAATACATGACGTAAGATTTATTGCATAATTCGAAAAAAATTCAACTCCTTCAAGGCCTGGTTTTCGTTGTGCTTTTCCGCAATGTTTTCTGATCCATTGTGGCCAATCAACGGAGAAGAAAATGTTTTCCAGGAGACACAAAGGATTTGTCTCATAAATGATCACTTAATCTTGGTTTCCGTTAATTTGGTGGCTATTGTTGTGTACGAAAAGTCGCTAAAAACTCACTGTATCACGCAACGGACAAAATATACTGTCTTCTTAACAGAAAATCTCGCAGAAGACACAAGTATTGTCTGCTAGTAATTGCTGTTTTAATGATCAATTTGAGACTGTTCCACTTCAAGCCGTTTAAAACAGATCGTTCAATATCATGACAGTTACGACATTATGAAACCAGGCTTTGCCATGGAAGTCGACAAAGCTTACTTTTCACTTGCAACTTAATCATAAGCGAAAACTTTTCCTGTGAATTATATTTTGTTTTGCTTGGACTACAACTAGGTTTCCATATAAAAGGAGAAGCCACAACATTTTTAGCCACGAAAATATTATATTCTTTTAGCAGTAAACCGGATGGAAATCATTAATATTTTCTACTACTATATCCCTGTGTCAATAGTCAGTTTTGAATTGTCGTATTTCGACCGGTCCAGAACGATTATCGCTCAATTTTTAAGCCTGGGTTTCACTTGTAACGTTAGCATATGTTTGAGGGAAGACGAAAGGCCAATTAAAGAAACGCAACGAATTGTGCCAAGCAAGCATCTACATGTTTCCCGTGTTGAAGGATGTGACAGACTGACAAAACTACTTGATTCAAGAACTGTGCCAAGGCACTCGTCCCTGAACTTAAACTACACAATCGCATTCGCTGCAAGAAGAAAAACTGCTGCCAATGTTGCCCGTACACAAACGGGCCTTAAAGAACCCGTGGAGAAGTTAAGGCAGCACAAAGGAGAACTCACTAAGAAACTTTTCGTGTGTTTGTTTTCGTATAATCCCCCCATAAAAATCTTGCTTTGTTTCTTCGCTTACGGGGCTGCATTTCCATGTATTTTTTTTCACGAACGTAACATTTTAAAAGCTTCAAACTTTGTATTTTTCAGAGGTATAAACACGCGTATTCATGTAAAACAATAAATTCGAAATGGAAAATTTCGTCGTTGTTTATAGACGTTGTTTGTTACAATTTCAAGTTTCAATTGAAAGTTTTGAATTTCACTGTTAAAGCTTTTAAAGTTGCATGACGAACTGAAAAACAGTGTTGTGTGGGCCAGGATAACGATTTGAGTTCAACTGAGTTGCCTTCTGCATGCTACGCCGCAAGTGAAAATCATACTGTGCTTGTGTTATTGTCAGTGATCTTTTGATCAGCAACATCATTTGTCCTTCGGAAATCATTTTCCTAGTCATTACTAAGAATCTATTCGAGAATATCACCGATAAACAGTGATGTACGACAAATAGGCAATAATTTTAAAATATGGCAAATTCTTCTATGAGAATAATTTGCTTACCGTTCTAATTTGTGTAGTATTACACATAACTTTTATCCAAATAATTGTTATCGTTTTAAAAATGTAATATATTTAATGAAATAAAACAATATTTTTAACGAAATATACAACTGGAGTCTCACTAACCTTTGATTTAAATTGTCGGCGAATGATACCGTTTGATTTTGTTCGCTATGTGGCTCTCAATGCAAATTCTTTATTGTTTTCTGAGCATTGCTGGATTATATATGCCAATTTCATGATGTCACGCGTTTTAATTCTGTTTATACTATGGAATATTTCCATGAATTAATGTATTAGCTAAGTGTACGAGCTTGAGTCAGATGTGGCTTCGCCCACGTAAAAAATAGGTACTCCACGCGTACGTCACGCAATTTTCATTACTGGCTAATCTCTATTGAATAAGAGCGTCCCTTTCGCTAATCGTTCCCCCCACTAAGCATTACTTATTGTCTTAGCTCAGAGTGTCTGCCCAGTGAAATATCACTTTGCATTACAAAGATAGAACAAAGACTTTGGTCACGTCTCCAAAACATATCTTCAATGACCATGTTTTCACTGTACTTAAGTTCATATAACAAAAATATAGAACAAAGGCTTTGGTCACGTCTCCAAACCATATCTTCAATGACTATGTCTTCACCGTGCACAAGTTTACATAAATATGAACAACAGATAGAGCAAAGACTTTGGTCAAGTCTCCAAACCATATCTTCAATAACTATGTGTTTGCTGTGCACAAGTTTACATAAACATGAACAAAAAGATAGAACGAAGACTTTGGTCTATTCTCCAAACCGTATCTTCAATGACTATGTCTTCACTGTGCACAAGTTTACATAAACATGAATAAAAAGATAGACAACACACTTTAGTCAAGTTTCCAGACTTTATCAAGAAAAATTTTGCTAAATTATACTGAAACACTAATTTTTCCTGTAGATATAATTCTAATGTATTTATTCGAGTACACAATATATTATATACACTCAATAACATTACAAATTAATTTTTAAAAATCTCGAGGTAACCATACGGTAAAAACCCTACTCGGGGCCTTGTTCTCTACTCACAACATCGCGGGATAATACCCACTAGTTCATAATATAGGACTTTTGTCTCTAGCTTATAATATACGAGATTAGATCCCTTGATTATAGCCTTAGGGATCATTGATTACAGTATCGGGGACTACTTCCGATTGGATACCGGAGATAAGTATCTAGTACCGGCGTTTCAACGCAAGTTAAAGTTCGTTGCGTGCAAGACTTTTCCAACGATTTAAAGCCTTCGTAACGAAGTCTAATTTGATTTACAGATTATAATTTTCATATTAGATAGCTCACGCGTCTTATAAACTTGCCCACAGCCGCCATTTTCGTGGCTGGAGTAATGTCGAAAACATGTCAATGTTTTTTTCAGTCGTCCATTTTGGGAAAAGGTGTATTGACGTAGCTTGTCGATTGGACAGATTTTACATGTTTTGTGAGCTTTCTAATGAAAAATGTAATCTGCAATATTATTCCTTAGGTCTGATACATTCTTTTTCGCATTTTCTTTTGGTTGAAAAATTGTTGCCGTTTGATCGACATCCGCCAAAGAAGAATTGAATACACTTGCCCTTCTGTTTGTTGAAGTAATAACGAGGGAGTTTTGCTCGGCAAGGGCCAGTATTCTTCGGCCTATCACAAATGTTCTTTCGCATAGAATCTATGGGAGAAAATTGATGTTAATTCTTCGGTCGGGGAAATTTGATCACTGGCTTTGGAATGCATAAGTTGTGTTATTTATAATTTGCATGATCTAGTGTTTACCTCAGAACAACTTAACTCTACTGGCGTGAGTTTGTGCAACTCGAAAAATGGTGATTTCAAAGATTATTTAAGATTTCAAGGAGATTTTTCAACATTTCCCACGACATTTTGGTGATTTCTTGAAGCTATTGGGAAGATTTTAGGAGTTTACAAAGATTTTTGTGCTTTTAGAACGCTAAGGATTGTAAAATTATTGTGATTTTAAGAACTTTTAGAGATTTTTAAGATTTTTGAGTCTCTTCGACATTTTTTGCTCTCGACAGTTTTCCAAAGATTTTTAGAATTTTCGCAAGATTTTTATGATTTCACGACTTTAGCAGTTTACTTTCGTGAATTTTTGAAGATTCTTAGGCATTCTTAAAAGATTTTTGTAATGGTGTACAAGGCGTTTGTGAGTGACTCGCGTCTCGATATATACGGCATTAGTGATCGCTGTAAGAATGCTTACTACGGAAATTGTAACTTTTCTGCCTTTTTTAACCATATTAAACTCAGAGAGACATGATTCTGCTCATATGAATGAATGCTCATATGGGTTCTAAACAGCCCCGGAACATTTCAGAATGAAGTCTTTCTGAATTAGATGTGGTTACATCATGCATTTGTAGCAATATTCCAGAATGTGCCAACGTGAATTGTTAAGCAAGTTACGACAAGTAAAAAGTCTTTTAATTTATAATTATGTGGGATTACATTTTACATGATTTTGCGTATATAAACTGCTTGGCATAAATTATGAAAATATTTAGAGACTTCGTGCCACGACATGACGTCATACGCCACGCCATATTTGTGACGTCACACGTCATTGAAATTGACTTTTATATATAAAATACATTAATAGATTATATATTACAACTAATAATTATTTTGTATATGTTTGAATATAATGCGTAACTACAGAGCCAAATGGGAGATTATGGTTTCGCTTGATCTCAACCATGCACAAGTTCACGAAAACGTGACCAAAAAGATAGAACTCTTAAGAGTTAGGTGAAGTTTTCAAATTATCTCTGACCATGTCTTAACTGTGGACAGGTTTGCATAAGCGTAAACAAAAATATGAAACAATGACTTTGGTGAAGTTTTCAATATATGTCTTGAATTATAGGCGAAATTTTAACACTGGACCAAGTGCAAAGCTATTCATTGAAAACTCGGCGTGAGAGTGAAACTGCAGAAATCGTTTAGCGTAAAAATTGATCTATTTACTTGAGGAAATACTGTTCACCACAAAGGATTTTTAACGAAAAATGATCATATGGTCTTCATTTGGTTAGACAATCGTTTGTATATAGGCGGATGAATTAATCTAGCTATAAGATTTGTATAATTTTGCATGGCGCAAACAGCAATATGAGCATTAGTTTGAGGATACACCACGTATATTTATTACTGCAAAGCGGACCGAAAGCTTTGCAGTAACACGGACCGAATTACGGACCGAAAGCTTTGCAGTAACAAATATACGTGGTGTATCCTCAAACTAATGCTTATAAACTAGCTATGTTTGAAAAGAGGTTTAGCCGGCCTGTAATCTCCAGTTGAAGTAACAATGCATTTTGGTCCAATTGTCAAACGGTTTCAGAGTGTTCGGTTAAAGATCAGGGATTCTACATATTCACTTTATTTGTATATTTAAACACGAATTGTACGTATCTTCTCATGCAAAATGTTCATCTTCATTAACTGAAAGTGTTTGTATGAAAATCAGGGATTTTGTATACGTATTTAGTATAATTGAATCATTTGAAGAAAACTTATATTATATGTTCTGAAACAAAAACGACATCTGCATGGACACACCGCTTCGAAGAACCAGTCCGTGTGGGCTGGAGATGAGTTTGGGGGTGAAAATTATGGATACAAAATCTGTCTAGGTATTTTTTTCTTGGTACAAATTGTTTTTGTTGTATGTTCTTTGACTCCATTTTTACGCTTAGCAAAAAATTTTTGCGACAAAAAAATTCTGAACAAGTTTTGTGGCGAATGACCCAGTATGTCATCCCTGAACTTCATCTACACACCACAAATCAATGAAGATGAAATTCACACTTAAGAAGATATGTTGCAATTGTTGTCGAAATGATTCCAGCAGTTTGTACAATCCCTGACCTTCGTAAAAACCTTTCAAAATTTCAATGTTTACACGAGGTGAAGACCTAAACATAACTCCCATTTTGGCTCTTTACAAAGATTTCTTTCACCGAATTGTTTCTGTCGCACGGAGCTTTTGTGATTTTTTGTGGTAAACATTGTTTCCTTTCACAATAGTTCAATGCTCTTGCCTTGTGCGCATGCGCATGTGGAACATCCACGCCTGTCCTTCACGTATCCATGGTGACAATACTCGCAATTCAGCTTAGGACATGCACCATCACCTGATAACTCCTCCACATTCGTTGGTCTCTCTAGAAAGTAAACGATATGTATTCATAATTCGTAATTCTTTAAAGTAAACGATATGTTTGAGTCATGTTCAAAATAGTATTCATAATTCCGTAAAGTAAACGATATGTTTGGAGTTACGTTCAAAATAGTATTCATAATTCTGTAAAGTAAACGATATGTTTCGAGTTATGTTCAAAATAGTATTCATAATTCCATAAAAACCTACAAACGAAAGTCAGCCCGTGTTGGCGTTTTTAGTAAAAGCGGGCTAAAGCCTGTTTTCTACCAGGCGGCGGAGATTTCCGTGCATAAAATAAATCTACCAAACCGATTGTCTAGCAATATATTTCGGCGCGAAAAAGTTCAGAGCGAACCAATCACGTTTCTACATTTATTTTCCGCGCGGAAAATTCCGCCTATCAGAAAACAGGCTTAAAAGGCAACACATGAAAGTTTAAATCCTTCGAACTTTTTTTATATTTTTGAGAAATACTTTAACAGATAATCATGTCGTTTAAAACACGAAATTCAAATATTCCACTTGGAAAGAAACGGCATAGGATTAATGATTACTAAGTTCAATTAGCTAATTTATTATATTAACTTTATCATTTTAGGCCGCTTGGAATAAATATACAATACGGTTATTCACGGTTTATGCATTTCGACTTGAAGAATACAAAAAGATAATCTTTTTATGAGTAGGAAACATTTTTGGCGCTTATTCAGTCTAGTGTTTTCATCACACAATATCACTACTCTGGCTTAGTAAAAGGAATGCATGTAACTTAACAAGAAATTATAATTTAAAAGCCAATGTTTCAACACTCCAGTCTAGTGTCTTGATCACACACATTATCACTACTCTGGTTTAATAAAATGAATGTAACTTAACAAGAAATTATAATTTAAAAGCCAAATGATGTTTTAACAGTCCAGTCTAGTGTCTTCATTGCACATTATCACTACTCTGGTTTAGTAAAATGAATGTAACTTAACTAGAAATTATGTTAAATTTTCTTCATAATTCTTACAAAGTTTTGCTGGTACAAAAACCCTACCTTCATCAATCGGTATACAAAAACCAATCCCAATATCAACAACTGCTATTGAAGGTTCATATTTGCCACCCTGGCAGTAGAACCCTTCAGGACAATTATTCTGTTTCACATCGCAAAATTCGGGGAACTCTAATTGACTCTGACACCTCATGTCGTGTTCGCATTCCCATTTACCATGACGACAAACACTAAAAAAATTGAAGACGCTTTTCAATAAAAAGTGTAAAGGAACCATACATAAATTTACTGCTGATAAACTGCATGGTTAAAAAGCTTTTTTGCTATTTTGTTTGAGAAGAAAAAGTGTAGTCTTGAAGAAGAAAAGCGGGAAAAATGTATCAAATTTCGATCCGTCCTTTTCGCCACGATTGTGTGAAAAGGACTGGCGCTATATGCAAAAACGGGTGGCTTCAAAGATGGCCACGGGGTGATCGTTCCGGGTTACTTAGAGTTCACTGGCCTTTAGCAGCCCAACAACTCATTGACGTGAATTGTCACTTACCATTTTTCGCACGTTTCTTTTCGCGTTACGGTCTCTCCAAATCTGTAGGATTTGCCGTTTTCCGTACAAGCTGAAAACGAATTTTCAGTTTACCGCTATTGTTGAAGGTTTAAACGCATTTGACTTTATTAAGGCGCTATTTGTAAGGGTCTTTCTTTATCTATACCAATACAACCGATTGTACATGTTTGAATCATTTAAAACAGAATTGTAATATATCTTTTCATGCAAAAAGTTCATCTTCATTAATTTAAAGTGTCTATATCAAGGTCAGGGATTGTACATATTTATAATATTTGAATCATTTAAAGAAGAATTGTAATATATCTTCTCATGCAAAAACTTCATCTTCATTGATTTAAATTGTCTATATCAAGGTCAGGGATTGTACATATTTATAATATTCAAATAATTTAAAGAAGAACTGGAATATATTTTCTCACGCAAAAACTCCTTTTTCATTTATTCAAACTGTCTCTATATAGATTAGGGATTCTACGTATTTAAACAATTAAGCAAAGGATTTTTCTTCTTAGGTCACTGAAGTTATAAATGCGGATGCGATGGTTGTGAAATGTTCGACTGGCAGCAGTAAAATGATACACCTGTCAAGTTTAAGACCGCCCAGGTTTGTGTAGATATAAACTCCGTATTTTGTGGCCTGTTATCGGTTGTCAGTAATCTGAAAAGTTTAATCGGTAGTTTGTAATTCTAAATATTTTCCCCATATTCTTTAATCTTTTCTCATTCTTTTTTTGTCACTTATCCGCAGTCCTCGAACCATAGCCCCTGTTATGTAATCTGTAGTCTTTATGCCGTGGCATTGAATCGTCGTGTAACCCGAAGCCGGAGATCTTTAATCTGTCGCTCATTGTCTGTTAGGCAACTATAGCCCTTTAGGAAAATGAGGTTGTGGGTTTACGTTTCCGCACAGATGCAAGTATCTTGTAATCTAAGTTTGAAATCTTTAAATCTATAATTTTTAGTCTGTAACCTATAATTTGTAATCCATTGTTTGTAATCCTTGATTTGTAATTCATTCTCTGTAACTCTAGTTTTGTGCCCGTAATCTGCAGTCTATAATCTATTATCCATAGCCTGTAGTCTTAAGTGTACAATCTGTAGTATGTAATCTGTAGCTTGTATTTTTTTATGTGTAATCCATAATCTCTAATCCATTTTAAAGTCAACACTTTCTTCATTATTCAGACTGCCAACGAAAGAGGACGGCACTCCGGTATAGAATTTTTTTTTGTTTGAGTATGATTGGTGATAAACCTATTCTCATAGTCTGTACACAGTTTATTTTACAGAAAACCTGATATTTTCTTTCAGGAGCAAACCGCTGGCAACAAACGATCGCGTCCCTTTTATGATATTCGCTACATGTTCGAAGCTCGAGAATTTATGAGGAAAAAATTAGTTGGAAAAAGGTTGTTCATTTTAGTAAACAAAAAGTGTAAACATATTTCAAACTTGATGGCTAGTGTAAGTGGTAATCTGAAGTATAATATGATCTTGCTTGAAATATTGTTACCTATTTTCAACTTATCTCAGAGACTGTGGAAGCCGGGAGGGAGGAGGGGTGGGGAGAAGGGCTGCACCCCCCCACAAGTTTTTCTAAGGATGCTAAGTCTTCAAAAACATTCATGTTTATGCTTGGGTAGGGTTGAAAATTGATTCGCAAATGAAGGTTATACCGTTAACCACAGTTATACCAAATGTGGTCTACAGATTTTTAGCAAGAATTGCAAGAAACGATTTAATTGCAAATAGTGAACTTCGTTGCTTTTCCGGGGCTCCAAAAAAACTCAGATCTAAAAAGTTTTCGAAAGGGAACTTACCCCTTGATTCACATAAGAACTGCTGTACATCTTTGGCGTTCGCTGGCCCTAGAATCCAAAACATGATCCGCGGCACCTGACGTTTACTGGAGGTGTAAGACAATCTTAGACGTATTATAACTGTCAAACATTTAGTTTCTCGTAAATTTTATCTGTTTCTTCAGGTCAACGTTGCAATTGATTATATTAAAGCACCCAGTGATGGTTATCTTGAGAAAACTTGTGCTACAGTCACTATTGGAACAATTAATGTTGCTGAAGCGTTAATTAGCAAAGGCAAGGATTTAAACACCTTTAAAAAATTCATTGCTGCCAAAGGCAGCATTCTACTCTTTACAGTGTCACTCATGTGTTACTGTAGTGCCCAGTTTCTCTGACCGAGTTATATTTATTCGACGTGAATCTCGATTTTCGATTTGTTCGCATTCAGGGGGGTCACGGGGGGGGGTGA